>PNEQ01013440.1:0-32551 GCA_003012365.1 Medauroidea extradentata
CATTATATTTACTGGTTTTCAAGTTTTGTATGAAGTAAAAATATGCAAATTTTGACTTTGAAGAGACATTACGGGAAAACTAGATGAGCTAATTTTTTTCCGTTAGATATTAATGTTCTCTGAAGTAATGTCTACAAAACTAACACTATTTTATACAAATATAAAATTATGAATTTTTCCCCACTTGAACGCCCTTAACACGTTTCCGAGACGCTAAAACACACGCGATTAGGTTTTTGAAATCTCTGTCAAACTTCGCCACAAAAACCTTTTTATTCGCCTCGTTTTATGGTACCTCGTTGAATTTTGTTGCCATTGCTAGGTTTGTCCGGATACGCTGTTAATTAAGACCTTGCGTCTCAGGGCGATCAAACAACTTAGGGGAGAGGGGTTGAGCAGGCGTGAGAGATTTGGGTCAGCGCTTGGTGTGGGCGAGAGGTGACAGTTGGGTATGGAGCAGCGCAGGAATGAAAGAGCGGAGGAAACTGGAGAATTCCGAGAAAAACCGCCGACGATATCGTCCGGCACGATTCCCACATGCGAAAATTCGGGGACCGGCCCCCGTTGGGAATCGAACCCGGATCGTCTTGGTGGGAGACGAATGGTCTGACCATTCAGTCACTACGAGTGAGAAGGGGGAGGGGTTGAGAGGAACGTAAAAGTCGAGTGAAGCAGACAACAACACTACATCAGGGGCGTAAACAGCCTTGGGCCGGTATACGCCACAAACATACACACACACACATACACCCGAAGAGAGCAGACCGCCGCCTGGGCAAACACTTCACGACCATGGGCTCTCCGCCGCCGTTGTGTCGGACAAACACACTCTACTTCTCTTTCTCTCTCTTACTATTCATCACACTCTTTCCGTACGTCTCACATACTTTCTCTCCCCCCTTCTCTGTATCATAATACCACCGACACCTGCCCACAACGCCGTCTAGAACCGTGTGGTCAAGTTACCGAATTTGTTCCATTACGGCCATCGCACCCAAGATTTTTGTTTTTGTATAGAACCGATATCATGGACATACGCCATTGCTTGCGAATGTTGCCGTCTTGCAGAAGAAGCCTTCTATTTTTTCGTCCGTTTTTCGTCTGTTTTTTTCGTGTTTCGTCGTTGTTTCACACTCATTTCGTCTCTCGACTTTTGTGTTGTCTTCGTTGTGTTTGTCTGTCTATTACCTGTTTTCATAAGTCTCTTTTCTGTATTCTCGTTCGTTTTTGATGTGTCGTCTTTCATCACACGACTATATTCCAGCTAGGAATAAATTTTTTGAATTTTTTTGTTGTTTGTTTTTTATCTGTTCCACTTTGTGGCTACGACTATGTCCCTCTCTAGGACTGTATGTATGTTATTTGTTTGTTGACAACAGCTAACGGTCAACTTTTCTTTGTTGGTTTTTGTTGTTGTTTTTCGTTTTATTGTGGATGTTTTCTGCAAGACGGCAACATTCGCAAGCAATGGCGTATGTCCATGATATCGGTTCTATACATAATACCAACCCATTGCAAGAATCGTTCAAAGATCACATTTTTGTTTTTGTTTGGTGGGGGAGGATGGGCCACAAGACGTAATAAACACAATATAAATGATGCCGGAAAATTACATATCAGTATTTTACGAGAATAATTCTCATATCTAGAGCATAGACTGTTGACAACCCTATAAGCTGGCGTTAGATGCCACGTTTGAGGCACAGAAGCAGGCAGACGATAAGATCTAGACCAGTGGTTATCAAACTTTTTCGGATCACAAACCAATACCCAGCGCACTCTACCCCTTACTTTTTTATGAAGCTATAAAAATGTTACTCAGAATACTAGTTTTTGCAGCTTGCTAAGGAAAATACTAGCAATGCACTTCAGAACAATAGTAAACTTTTACATGCTACAAATAGGTAACTGTTATTGGCTGTAAATAAATAATATATTTTGAAGGTTTTGTGTTATCAGACAATGAGACGAACACATCTATAAGTTCCCAGTGTGATAGAGACAATAAACACAGTAAAACAATAACTTAAAATTCTGTTAGACACAGAAAACCGATGAAATATTTCACAAATAAATTTCAAGGTCGAGTAAAACTTAAAACTAGTATTCATTTTAATAGATTCACTCGCGCTCTGGACGTCTGCTACCTAATAACAAACATGGAAGAAAACAAATGCCTACTATCATGCTGCCTTGCCTGAATTAAACTGGAGATACAACAGTCTTTGTACAACAAGCCGAAACTCGAGTGAAAAAAAAAAAAGTGAAATTTAATTTGTTGCCGAATGAATCTGCCAAATTTCCAGGCCTTTACTTATCGTCACCCTAATTGTAAAAACTCGTAGCTCCATTGTGTATAAATGCAAAAAGAAACAGAGAAAAATCAGCTATTTATTCTGAGGTGAAATAAAACAATGTTTTTCGTAACATAATAAAAAAAGGAACTCTTTGTGTTTACTTTTTAACCAAATTTTGGACATACCATATAGTTAAGAAGATTTAAAGACACAAAAAGGCAAAACACAAGCAAAATGGAGTTACGAGGTTTTAGTATTAGAGTGGCGTTATAACAACGGCCGCTTGAGAAAATTCACGTCCAGCACCCTCGTTCCGCGCCGGTGCCTGTCAGCGGCCCCCTGCCCTGTACCCCTGGGAACTTATCGCCCCCCTAGGCAAGCCCAACGCCCCCAAGGGCGCGGTAGAACCCACTTTGAGAACCACTGATCCAGACTGGCTCGTGTTTCAACGACCTTGTCGCCTCTACATGCGCGAGGCGCCAAAACGGCACGCAGTGT
The DNA here is from genome assembly GCA_003012365.1 of Medauroidea extradentata. Lineage (NCBI taxonomy): Eukaryota > Metazoa > Arthropoda > Insecta > Phasmatodea > Phasmatidae > Medauroidea > Medauroidea extradentata. The sequence goes on from PNEQ01013440.1 coordinate 2,796, forward strand.
TTCTGCCGTTCGCTTTCCCTTCGGGACTTTAAGGGTGTTCAAGTGCGATAAAGTCATAATTTTAAACTTTCATGAAATAGTGTTAGTTTTGTAAACGATACTTGTGAGTATCGATTCTTCTTACGAAACAATTTTAGCTGATGTAGTTTTGTCGTAACGGTGCGACAAATTAAAAAAATTTGCGTGTTCTGCTGCTATGCAAATAGTGAAAACCGATTGACTTACTCACAGTAAAATAACATGCTATGGGCTACGTAATAAACCACGTAAAAAAACGCGAATTATTCTTTTATTTTAAAAAATTGCTGAAATTGCACCTTTTTCTGTACATTTGTGATTTTTTTTTAATTTAAAATATTACGTTGCGGTTTTTTTAATGTTTTATTGCATAGCTCACGGGATGTAAGTTCACAGTGAATTATTTTGCTTAAGTAGGTCAGTTGGTTTTCACTAATTGCATAGCAGCGTAACAGGCAAATTTTGACTTTGACACCCCGTTATGAGAAAACTGAGTGCTAAAATTGTTTTGCAAGTGTAAAATGTACTCACAAGTATCGTCTACCAAACGAACAATATTTCATAAAAATATAAAATTATGATGCAAAAATTCAAAATTTTATTTATGCTTGACATGGCGTTAGTTTTATAGTCGTTACTTGTGACTACATTTTCCACTTGTAGAAATATTTTAGCTCTCGTAGCTTTCCCATGGCGGCATGTCAAAGTCAGAATTTGCAAGTTACAGGAACACATGTATAAGAAAAACCCAGTGTCTTACTCGAATGAAATAATTTACACTGAAATGAGATATTATGGGCTCTATGCTAAAAGATTTAAAAATACACAACAAAGTAATTTTGTCTTTTTTTTTTAATTGCAATAAATGAGGTGAATTTTCGTCATTTTCGGATTTTTTTTGTAAGTACAAAGGAATTCCGTTCTGTGTTTTTAAATCTTTTAGCATAGTGCCCATTATGTAGTGTAAATTACTTCAGTTACTTGGTTTTTGTTATACCTATATTCCTGTAACTTGCAAATTCTGACTTTGGCATGCCGCTATAGAAAAACTATGAGAGCTAAAAAATTTATACAGGTGGAAAATATAGTCACAAGTAATGACTATAAAACTAACACTATGTCAGGTAAATATAAATTTATGAATTTATATATATATATATATATATATATATATATATATATATATATATATATATAGTGACATTGTGATTTTTATTTTCCATAATTCCATAATTGTCAACTATCAGTAAATGTGAATTACAAGTCGTGTGAATATTTATTATTCGGAATTTCCGCAAGAAAACTTCTTCGTTTGGGTAAAAGAGGACGTCTGATAACACTACAATTATTTCAGTTGTAAATTCATAGGTAGCAGCACGAGATACAGTTGCTGTGCGGGTATGTGTGCACAGCGTTGAGTTCCCTGGTATTTCAGATGTATGGTCGTTGCTCTGTGTGTCGCCCGTGGAAACTGCGGACTGCATCTGCATCACTCGATATTATCAACTCGGCGCAGCTGCAGGGCACGTACTCGCCCTACTTCCCGCAGACACTGCATAGAGTCACGCGTGCGCCGACACGTTCTGGCATAAGCTACTCTAGGTGCAGTCACACTTCCCAGGATTAAGGCGATTACACAATTGACAACTTTAGCATTTCATTTTGATGGGGCAGTTCACCCAAATTTAATTGTTTTAATAATTTTCATACATTTATGAGACATGGTTTGATTTGTACACGTACATAATGTATATTTTTCACTGTAACGAAACAATTTTAGAGGTCATAGTTTTTTTATAGTGGCCTATTAAAGCCCAAACTTGCACATGACAGTTTTATGCTAAAAAGAAAAACGTATTTAGCTACTTACCGAATTGCAATAATTCATGCTGAATAACCGAGTTGTAAGTTACTTAGTCTCCTACATAAAAAACAAACGTAAAATATTTTTGCATTTTTAAATATTGGTGAAATTTTTAATTAAAATTTAAAACATTCTAGAATTTTTTAAAAACACAAATACTGTTAATTATTTTTCATATAGGAGATATTATAGCCTACAGCACGGTTATTCAGCATGAATTATTTCAGTTCGGTAAGTCAGTTTTCCTTACTACCATTAATACGATTTATGCAAATTTGGGCTTTGATACACCATTATGTGAAAACTATACAAATTAAAAAAAAATCTTTACAATGAAAACAAGTCACATTGTATGTTTATAAAACAAACTATGTCTCGCAGAAATATAAACAATATTTAAAATAATAATGTTTTGGAGAACTCCCTCCTACCCTCCCTCTTAACATTTGGCTTTGTGATACCTTCCAATACATTGTTTCTTATGGAGTCGTAGACAACGGCGTCACCAAAGTTTAAGTCAAGCAGCCTTGACTTTAAGTTTGCGATAAACTGAGAACCCAGAGTCAAAGTCTAGATGGCGGTTTGCAAAGAACCAGTTGATTGTAAATGTTATAATGAAACATTTTTAGTTCTGTCTTCAGTATTGAGATTTCGTGCAAAAAAGTAACAGGTGTACCGTAAATGTACTCGGAAAATCTTGCGGATAAAGTTAGGAAAGTATTGGTAAATTAACTGTAAGTTTCGTCAATAGACGGCTATGCTTTAGTTCTGCAAAGTAATATAAGGAAATAAAAATAGTTTAGCAGTGGTATTTGTTTTAAATATGTACGTTTTATGCTTTTATTGCAAAACTATATATATATATATAGATCCAAATATTAACGTTAAAAAAAAGATGATTGTCAGTCTTTCTTCAACTGTTACTTTAACTTTACGTCTGTATTGTGAATTAACGAAATACATAAATTTAAATGATCCAGTAATCAGTTGTGTACAGGCCTTTTGCACACGCACTACAAAAATTTTTTGTTAAAACTACAAGAAATTTATTTGTACTTCCACAAAACATTTTTTAAATGCAAAGATTATCCCTGTAAAATTACAAGGATTTTCTGTGTGAGAAAACTTAATCAAGAAAGCTTAGTATTTTCCTAAAATCACGGATTTGGCCCTGAATTTTTCCATGTGGGAATCCTTGCCAGATGATGTCGCTGGTCGGCGGGTTTTCTCGGGGATCTCCCGTTTTCCCTGCCCATTCATTCCGGCGCTGGTCCGTACTCACCTCATGTCACCCCTAACCAGCGTTAAAGACCTCGATGTTACGCGCTGATCAAAATATCTCCACTCACCCGTGGGTACCACCCCAAAACGACATTTATTTAGGCCTACAGTGTATTTCCGCCACTCTTTGTGGGCGCAGTGGTGTCATGATCAAATATAACCGCCATTCAAGTTTGATTTCGACGAGGTCCAATTTTCGCATACAAGGAACGTGGCGACATTGGCATTAGCCGGCGGGTTTTCTCGGGATTCTACTTTTTTCTTTCCCTTCTCATTCCACCACTGCCCCACACCAAATATTCTATATAATAATACCGGACAGCTTGAGCGCTTTGGCGAGAATTCTGATTGTGTTGTCACGTCAAACCACCAGAGAACAGCACCGTTTATTTAATTAATTTTAGATGTAGGCTACGCTGCCAACAGAAAAAATCTGAGAAAAATTTTATCTATACAGAACATATTTTCGTTGCATGGAGAAAATAAACAATATCAGTACGATAAATACGTAACAATCAAATAAAGCCTTTTAAAATAACAAAACACAATAGTTATACAAAAATATTGTCATAATATGTGTTAGTTTCACCTCATATCGCTAGGTTATTTTTCACAAGTTTACTCTTAGTATTTGCATATAGCTGTCTGGTATTAGTCTCTAGGGTATTTGCCCACACTCGCTTCGTGTATTCAACGCTGTCCTGAATACCTTCACTCTAAAGGAATAAGGAAAGGCGTGATGTCGAATGAACGACTGGAATACTTAATTCGTCGATAAACTATGTAGGCATACTACTCATCATATGTACTTCATTGGGACTTTTTTTTTTCCTAGTAGATATTTTACTATCGGACCTCAATTTATGCAGCAACAGTCAGTAGAACGCTTTGTTTTCAAGTAAAAAATTAAAATCATTCTTCACAAAAAAAAACCTTGTAACCACAAATTCCATAAAAAATAAAAAATAACTTTTATAATTATTGACATAATAATATCCAGAGCTCTATAGTAACTCAATTAAACAAATACTTGGGTTTGGTAGATATTAAATTATTATTACTATAACCGAAAACATCTCGTGTAGAGGTTAAGAGATATTAATATTACATTCAAAAATTAAACAAAAAATTTGTTTTTTTTTATTTCGGCTATTGTAAAGCGCTGGATATTATTAATGTTTTAATTATAAAAACAAAAGTTTTTTATTTTTTTAATTTAGTGGTTTTTGTTACTAATTTATAGGAAAATCGTTTTTTCAATTTTTAACATGAAAACAAATGCTGCCTAATATTGTATAAATTGACGTCCGTTAATGAAACATTTACTCGGAAAAAGTCCCATAGAATTATGAGTGGTTCAGATTTTATCAACAGTTGAGTATTCCAGTCATTAGTTCGATATCTCGCCTTTCTACACCCCTTAGGCTACGTATAAACATTAATGTGTGACCAATTACAACATACGCATGTTACTGCTCTCAAAATGAAATGTCTGAAATCGTAACAAATTATGTTTATTAAGTCACGTATACCTGTTCAGAGAGTATTCCAAAAAGTCCGCTTTACTGTAAAATACATATTCTGGTATGATATGACAAACACAAATTTTTCTCGCCAAGTGCCCGTTTCTATCTGAGATTCGCATGCATCCGGTTAGCACATTTTGGAGTGCAGCAATCTGAAAAAAGCCACTTTTTTGCATACGTTTGAGGTTTTAGAAAGATCGTTTTAAATGAGCATGGTGTCTTAAAAATAACATTCTGCCCTTGTTCGAAAGTGTTTTATTTTCGTGCATTGGCACAAGTTAAATAATTTCGTAATAAAGTACTGACGAACACACAGTAAAGCATTTCAAGAGCTTTATATGTAGCGTCGTTACGGTGAATGAAAATTGGATGGTTTATGCGTCAATAAACTATGCGAAATTACTAGGTCGGTATAATAAAATATTTTTCAATTTTGAAGCAGTCTTACCAAAAGTATTTTACTCCTATATCCTGTGGTTATGGACATTGAGTTTATACGACTAATATACTTCTTGCAAGGTTGTTTCAAATCCGAAAACCGTACATGTTTTTTTGATAACTTACAACTGGCACATAGTCTACTGTTGCATAACAACATCCATATTGAGTAAAAAGGTTTGTAGACTGCTTTAACTGCGAATATGTAGCGTTCGTAAAAGTTACATGAGGTGAGTACGAAACAACGGCAGCAAACTGTTATCATCCGACACGTTTCCTACATGTGATAGACCCCGCAAGTAATTAAACTAACACATAAAAAGAAATGGTACACTGCATTATAAGTTTGATGCATTGTACTATATTTATGGTACGCGGTACTATTATTATGGTATACCACACCAAAGTTTTGGTACTCAATACCATTGTATTGGTACATAACTGCCAGCATTTTGGTGCACGTGGCTACTTTGTCGCCAGCCCTACGTGACAGGATGGGGTCAAAACTTTTGGGGGTGGATGGTGCAGGGGATCTCCATCCAGTGGACCGCATCCTTCGAGGAACTGGAGAAGGGTCACGATGAGTACGGGTGGCTGGTGTTGTGGTGGTCAGATGTTGAGAAGGGAAGAGAGGGGGGGACCTGTTGAGCCCACCCCTGCAGCCGTCGGCAGATCCGGTACAGGCCAAATTATTTATTGATCGCGGCCTGCCACCCCTTCACTCCCCTTTGTTTACCGGCTCCAGTGGAAGGACCGTTGGTGCGCGGGGTAGGAGAGTTGAGGGTGACTTTCACCGAGACGATGTACGGCGTTCGATCCTTCCCCGCCAATGCTACTCCTTTCTTCATCCCCACCCACCAACTTGGCGTACAAAACAGGTGTATAACACCTCCAGCCAGGTGTAAGATTTCTATGTGAGTTGCCTGGGGATAAGTATTTGCTGTTTCGCCCAATTTAATGCAACACCTTAGCTCAGGTGTGCACTAATAAGGGCAGCCAGGTGGCCAATGCCAGTACTGAATAACTGTTTTTTTTATCTCTGTCCATTGTGTACCACAGTATATTGCCAACTGCCAGTACTTTAGATGAAATGTTCGCACTGCAAAGTATGCAAATATATATATAAGAAAAAAATGCAAAACAGTAACAATTGTGTGACATTAGTGTCTTCGAGTATGCTGTAGAGGCAGTTTTACATATGGCGCCCAATTTGGGGCTAATATCTCACACGAACAATAAGTGCGCGAAAAACCTGAGAGACTAAGTGACGCGGACAAGTACTTCGGATAACAAGATCGCACTGCAGTATATGCATATATATAACAAATAATTAGCCTATCTTGCCTAATCAACTTATGAACATATCTCAGTCCTGTTGTTTCTTAGTTTTAAAATCACCGCTAATAGTGTAAACAGCATATAATTGTATAGGCAAGCGAAGCTATTTTATTCTCTGTACAGTACTGCAAATTAATGTCCTTATAAATTAGTAATAATTATTAAAGGTAATTATTCATAGTTTTATATTGTGTGTATAATTGTTTTCTTCTTGAGTGTTTTATAATAAGAGCAATAGTAATGCTGATAATTTATAAATCGCTTGTACATAATATGCACTGTTAAATTACGCCTCCTAAACTTTTTCCTTTTTATTTCACCATGCGCGCCGTTGGGAGTTCTAAAAATATAAGAGTGACAAGTGCACCCCGTTGCTATCACCAAATCCCGCCCTAAGTCCAGGGGACTAGTGATTTATAATCCATATTCCCATTCCAACATGAGATACGGCATAATGTCCTCGGGATATTCTACTAATTGGAAAAAAAAAAAGTTTTCAGCATGCAGGTTATACGATTTTTTTGCCATATTTTTTTTCCCCTCGTGTAGTGGTGGCGACGACGAAAAATACTGACGTGGGACGATAAATGGCACCCCATTTAAAGCAAAACATATTATAACTGAATTACAGTCCATATATATGTAAGTTCCTGTATAATGTATTCATATATATTGTATTCCGTTAACCTGACATGTCCAATATATATTTGGACCAAAAATTGTACAGACAAAGATCCAATGGATGCAATAAACTATACTATAGGTAGTTCGCGATAAAGTAAGCATATTTGATATACTATAGGTAGTTCGCGATAAAGTAAGCATATTTGAAGACCATCTCCTCTGAAGTAATAACTTCCAAAAAATATTATTTATTGTGACCACAAATGTTAACTTTCGACAGTAGCATCATGCATAATCATTGACTGCTAATTTGATAGTTTTGTTCAAATTAAAAAGGGGCGAAAAACTATAAAAATTTTGAAAAATAAAAAAAGTAACTAGGCTTTCTTAAGAGATCTCTTTATTCCGAAATACCTATATAGGCTGTCTAGAAACAAAAATATAATAAGCACAATACGCGAGTCCTGGGCTAAATTGGAGACGAAAGTGTAAGTGCCAAAATGTTGTATGTAGACATTTTACGTGCACAATGTGGCAACACTGCACATAGAAAGTCGCCTCTTGCGCTCCAGTATTATTTTATGCATGTTGCATCAAATGAACATATCGCACTCCCAATGCAATACCAACACAACTAAAATATCTACATTTTTGAGTTGTGTATGTAGTGAAAGAAAGGATACTTTTCTTTCCCTAATGCAATAGTAACATAACCAAGAAAATCATTCCAAAAATTAAATAAAAATGTTTTGCTTTTAGCATCTTTAGCAAGTAACAGCAATGATAAGAGCCAAGACTAACAATTTTAGTATTTATGCAGCATGAGGAAAAAGATCAGAAGTTATTTTTCAGTGCAATACCAACCCATAATGTGTTATGTTCATATTACACTGTAAAAATCCAAAAATCAGAAAGTATGTATGTGTGATAACTGCATTTATCTCAAAATGACATATTTTGAGTTATGTTGGTATTGCATTAGGTGTGCGATATATCACGTTTGGGCAACTCGGGATTTTAATCTGATACCCATGATGTGATGCAGGTCAGATATCTGTGGAGTGCAAGAGGGGACTAATTACAGTGAAAAAATTTCATTGTACGAATTCGCATGGTGTGTTCATTATGTGTTTGTTTCTGGACATGCTGAATACTAAAGTTACGTGGTTTTTTAAATTAATTTTACCTGCTTTGTCTTTTACTTGATATAAATATTTATCGTTGTGCTCTCTCTCTGGTCCTGATATCATTCTCAGGCCATTCCCGGACCACGGTTTCTATCTGAGAACTCTTGCATAAACGTGAATATATTCGCAGTCTTTTCATCTTACCTTGCAGTTAAGCCTTGCATTAAATTAGCTTCCATAGTTTCCAGCCTACAATATTCAATACGACCCATAGTTTCATTCATTTGACCCTTCACTTCGCGTATTCTATGTCTTCACTTATTTGACCCTTTATTTCACTTTGTTTGCCTAGGTCTTCACTTACTTGACCATTTCGTTTAATCCAGTAAGTATTTCGCTTATCACTTCCAGCGCGTCGGTTGGCAGGACATGTGTTCTCGGCTCTCGAACAGATAACACGCTCGCAGGCTGGTATTCCGACAGCATTCGGACATATTTCACCTATCTAAGTTCTCATGTCGTATTCCCGACTATTACACGTAGAACCTACATCTGTACTGTCTCCATGCTTAGTCCTTTGTCTCCTACCACCATTGGCTTCTGTTCCGGAGTAGAAAAAGCGTCGTCTCTGTTCTTGCTGTCCACCTGGAACATGATCTCATTCTCTAGAACGCGCAGATGTGCGTCACGTGTTCTAAGAGCAAAGTACAGAAAACTCAACAAAACTACGATGCCGAGATGTCTTCAACGCCATCTGGACCTCCTCCGGGCTGTTTTCAACACCGTCACTCACCATGTTGCTAGTTAGTACAACGGTCACAGAGGTCCCTGTCGCTGTATAGCTGTAGAGATGTGGTGTTGACTCACTGGCCTCTAGCCAACTGTACATGCGTCAGCTAATGCCAGAATCACAAAAGCGTGACAGAAGCGACACGAAGGGCACTATGCGACACTAAAAATTCTCGTTACTTCGAACTCTTGTTTGGATGCCACGCGACAAATATTTAAAAAAATATATTATATTTAAGTACTTCATTGCCACCTCAAGTACAATAGCCACAGATGTGTACAGTATTTAATTTTCTTTCCATTAGTTTGTAATATATTTTTAATATATACTAGCATTCCAAAAGGTGGAAATAAAGACACTAAACTAAATAAACACAGCTTACTACTAACTCTACAGTTTCACCACATTTGAGCGCAAAATTAAATTCCCACTCGAATAAAATCGATATAATTTCTACTCGGAATTCGCGCCGCATTCGCCATTTTTATAGACCTGATGTTACAGGAACATCGGCGCTGATTATTCGACACATTTTGCTTTTCGTGTCGCAGCGATCATGTCGCTTCTGTTGCGCCATTGTAGTTCCGGTACGGTATGCTTCTGTCGTCCGTCCTCTCGCAGTTGTCGAAGTTGTCGCCTTAAACCGCCCAGTACTACTAATGCTGCTCCAGTTGTTTGTCTGTGCCACTCAGTCTCTCAGATTATTCGCGCACTTATTACTAGATTAGCCCCAAGTTGGGCGCCATATGTAACCAGCCTCTCAGGCGCGTAGTCGAACCAGATATTAGAGAATCATACTCATGAAGCATAATGCACATCTTATGACGAGGGGTATGAGGTCTTGAAACGGAAGGGGGAGGAGCCCATCCACCATATTGGTACATGAAATATGTTGTTTGTTACCATAACAACATGTATAATGCAGCTGTGGTTTGGCCAACCACAACCTCATTTTTCAATGCACATACAGGAACAGCTGATTGCATTCCACCATATTACTACTTGAATAAACAAAGTGGGCTTAGCCTCAGTATAGGCTGCTAATGATCCATCTGTACTGTTATCTCATCTCTGAGTCTGAACACACTAATGTCACAGAGTTGTTACTATTTTACGTTATTTCTTCTAAATGCTTGGGCTAGGTTCCTAAAACAGAGACCAAAAATAAGTATGCAATACATATGATTTATACAGTCTTATGGTCACGCCCGCAAGATTCCCTATTGCCACTGTGACTCTGCATATGTTCTTAACAGCCCTATGAATATTTTTGCAATATGTTAGGAGTAATTTTTTTTAAAGAAACGCTGATAAACATGAGTTCGGTGTTTTTATCTACGAAAAATAAAAACACATTAAAAACTACGCTCCTATATTTTTTGTTCTTTAGACATCACGCTTAGAAATATGATTTCGTGGCATCTTAGTAAGACTGAAAATGGCTTTCTTAGGCTGCTGCCACGTAAAAAATACTAACCGGAATCGAAAAAAAAAAAAAAAAGAGAGAAGCACGTGCTGGACTTCACTAAGAACATTACGTAAAAAAATGAGGTTACCAATTAAAGTGCCATAGGAAAAAACAGGGACGAATCTCGCTTTGGGATTTGGGGAAGGGGGGTGGTGTGGGCGACGATGATGGCTTATACCAGACCAGAAGCAAAAAAGGTGTACGGGGGGCCTCCCCTGGAAAATTTTGAATTTAAGGTACACAACAGTGCTATTTAAGGAGTTTTCCTACCAAGAGATTAAATAAACAATCTCAAGAAATGTTTCTTATCCTTGTTTTACGTTCACAACATTACATGACTTACGTTTGGTGGAGGGGGGCGGTCCACCCCCTATGCATCCCCCACCCCTTTGTATCCGTGGCTGAGAAAAAGCCAACGGCCAAAACTATGCACGCCATTTTAACGCCCCCCCCCCCCGCACATAAAGGCGACACGGTTATTGAAACGCGATATATTCTGGATCTTATCGCCTGCCTGTTTCCTTACCACAGACACGGCGTCTATATCCACAGTACGGTAAGTTGATACTTTTGGAAACGAACTGTTGGAAAAAAATTACTAGAAATACCTCCGTTATTACCACACAACTATGTAAGCAAATAAAAAAACAGTACGGGGAGATTGATAAATGTATTTATTTTTTATTGTTACGCGTCCGCGAGAGTGAAAAGTGTTCGTAATAATTATTTTAAAAGTGAGTTAAACAAGTCTGTTATACGATAGTTGGAGGATGGTTAGAGTGGCGTTAATGTAGAAATAGTTGCTCTGTATATTATTAACAGCGGCTAAAATATTGAAAATCGTTTGATGGAATATGTTCATGATGTGTTCATTTTCAGGAAATGAAATAAAATGTATATTTACATTGAGCATGTATGACAATCTTTTATAGGTGACGTAGTTAGTGGCGGCGAATGAACAATGTACGAAGGCTTGCAGTGCAGTCGTCAGCCTGGCAATGTTATTGTTGACGTTTGGCGGAAGGATACATAGTTGGTGTTGAAACAGACTCAAGCTAGAAGTAGGAATTCCAGAAAGTATCATGTTACCGTATGGTGGGTTAAGCGTATACCGTATAGGACTCTTAATCTTCCTAATGTTGTTTAAATTCAATGTAAAGATTACATACTTGGTCAACGTGTGAGTATCTCCTTTCTTGGACATCTTGCTCGTTGATTGCTGACAAATGGGCGCGGCGCCACGTAGCATTCCACAGTGAAATGATGCTGCGCGCGCAATTAACTTTGTACGTCATGTGATCTACAGCAGCACAGAAACGGCGTATTTTCCGACCTATGTTCGTTTAACACTTTTAATTACTCTTAGATGTTATGATTGTTCCCACAAAACATCCACATGCAAATTATTCGCAACATCCTGTAGTTACAAAATTACGGTGTCACAAAACTGTTCGCCAGAAACATCTCATACATACTGACATGTACTTTCACAAAGTTTGCAGAAGCAAATTTTCTACAAAGGGTATCGTTTTTTTCTTTACTGACTTCGAGGTTCCTGCAAATCTCAATGAAATTTTCAGCACTAACGTACACACGACACATTACAAGGAAAAAATAACTAAACTACGCTCACCTCCGATTCACGCTGTACCAATTAGGTATCAAGCTGAAAAACGATTGCCCCTCCCCACCCTTTTCCCCTTCCAAACAACCGGTCCTAGGACCTTTAGCCACAAGGCATAGAAGCGTGAACTCTACAGAAGCAGGCTGTCAGTGTCACGCCGGGGTAAGTGATGACGTGACGGTGGCATTACACGGCCTGGCGCCTCTTCTGCAACTCAACCCCCTCCCTTCACCAATAACCCTCCCACGTGGATAACAGGGGGTGTCGTGAGCAGCTGCGAGCAACCATGGGGAACACCACAAACCCCTTCACCCCTCCAGAACCCCCAGCCTCGGACCAAGCGGTAATTAATTACCAGCCAATACAAGGGGTTGTTCTCACACCGTACTCCCTCCCCCTTCTAAAATACTCAACCACCCCCTTGACACGACCTCTTTGGTCATGCAGGGCATTGTTGTCGTATGCCTTCCGGCGTTAAGTCACTGTCACGGCGTTCATTTTTATTTTCCCCGCCCAAACTGCTTCGAACAATGTCGGCAGAAGAAAGGTGGGGGTGGTAATGAAGTCCTGAACGCATCCAGGATTTTTAAGAGGATAAGGCACTTAGATTTAATAGAAATTTCACGTCACTGTAATATATTTCAGTTATAGTTATTCTACGGTCAAAATTACTACATAGTAAACAAATTAGGGCTACTCCGAATACAGGAAAAGTGTTACATATAGAATAAATAAGTGGACATGACTGGCCCATTTGTAACATAATAAATATCGAGCATAAATATTTTCCTCTCGTAATCAAGAATTTCCTTCGTATTCCTAAATAATACTGACAGTGTTGGCGGTGGCCATTTTAATTGAACATGATGTAATGAAGGGGAAAAAAAAAAGAACTAAAATTTGTTAACACTATTCTTGTCGGTTTCACATGCCTACATCCCAAACATCTGAGAAAACTAACAATTAAATAGGACTGACCAATCAAACACATATATAGTCTAAACACATACATATCGCATACAAGACCGTATAACGTATCATCATTATGAGAGAACTAATTACATATTACACAGATGATATCTTGTTTCGTCCAGACACGCGGTCATTAATAAATTATAATAAGGTGCAACGAATCCAATTAAAACCATTTAATTTTATTGGAATTATTAAAGCAAAGTAAGCTGTTTTTAAGCTAAAGCTAGACCGGATATTATGTAATTAATTATACTCTAATTAACTCTGGAAACAAACTCGTAAAATTGGCTTTATAATCGAATGAACGGTAATAATAGAAGCACAAAATTTTTAAGCAAAAAAACTCGTCATTTTTGTGTAACTACACTTGCGCATTTTCAGTATGTTTCATTACTATTTATAACTACGAAAGACACAAAAAAAATAGTTTTTTTTTGGGGGGGGAGGGGAAAAGAAAACTCATGGCACCACCTTGTCATTCAAATTTACAAACATGGATGACAGAACCAATAACACTAACACATTTTTTTTAGCGTCATTTGGTATTGTTTCGGGACCTCAGTCGTAATAAATTTTGCTTTTTAGATGGATTCAAATGCCCCGACAAACCCAACACAACAGTCCTGACAGCAAAATTTGAGCAACGACCAATAAAAATTAAGCATCAGTCCGACAAAAATTTCTGCCCTGACAACCCAACGAAAGTACAGTAGATTCCACTTCTAATTTCTGCCGTGTAGAGCCTTGAAGTGGAAAGGAAATGCAACAATACAAAACGAAATTCACTTGCAACTGAGAACGCTTGATACATTTTACTTCTGTGAAAAATGTTTTGTTATTGATTTTCCATATGTTCTCTAGTCCAAAATATCACAGAAGTACTAATCCATTACGCGTGATCTCTTGTGCCGCAATTAATGCACGAGGTTCCGGCGTCAGAGATTGTGCCTCACAGTTTTGTAACAATGGAAACAATTTTGTTTAAAACGTTGGCTAAAACTACTGTCTAGGATTGCTATTGTTTAACTTTCGAAAATTGGCTTCAAGAAACCTACAGTTATAGATTAATGCTATTAGCGTTTAATTATGTACCACGTCCTCTTAAGCGGTGTTTAAAGTGTGACATGAGTGCTTGGCGTAGGAGAAGAGCCGGGAAGGTGTTGTCGGAGAAAATACGCCAGCCGGCGCCAGCGACCGTCGTATCTCTCACATGCAAAAATCTGGAGCGGCCCGACAGGGAATCGAACACAACGTGCGGCAGCTCCGCTTCTGCTTGCACAGCTATGCTGTGTCCATGGGAAAGGGCTTGGCTTGTGGCGAGACAAGGCGGGGCAGGCGTGAGTATAATAATTACAGTGCCGACCGCGGGTGTGTTGCGGGCAGCACCGTCGCTGGACACGCAACGCTGAGGTGTGCTCAAGTACTACAACAGATTAAGGTGGCAAGTTTTAGGCCCGAAGGCCAGCACGCCATCCTTCCACCCGCACTGAAACTGTACTCGGACGAGTGAATCAATGCACGGCACATATCCTCTTCTTTTATTGCGACTCCTCTTGATGATTTTGTGCCTGTGCTAGCATAATTACTAAACACGGCTTTCTGCCGGTAATCCATTTAAAACTTGCCCTCCTCGCCAATCAATGTTCGCCCAGACCCAGTTTTAATCAGGCCTTTACCCCAGGCGGCACCTTATGGGTCATCGGAACCTAATCTTTCTAGCATCTTACTCCTGCTCCAGTTGTCTTAGCCACTGTTCGAAATCTTCGAGTTGTTTCCCAATCTTTGTAGCAAAGCTGTTCCACTTCTCAAACATTTCTTTGTTTGCCAGTATAGCTTTCAGGTCTACATTAACTATCCCGCAGTCATGTAGTTGTGCCTTGAATTCCTCTCTGATGTCTTCGGTCTTGGGACATTCCAATACTACGTGTTCCATCGTGTCGTCTGTCCCACAAACATTACACAAAGGTTAATCCACCAATTTCATGCTATACAACTTAGCCTTGAAGTTGCCATGTCCTGTCATGAGTTGTGCACTGTAGTGGTTTACTGCTATCCAGAAGGTGGCAGCTTAAAAACAGTGTATTAATAAGCATGGTGTCTTGACAGTGACATTCCGTCCTTGTCCAATGTGATTTCTTTTCAGTTATTAAGGCCATGGTCTTTCATTTAATTAAAACAATTGCAAATGACTCAAATATTTTCTAACGAAATGCTATGAAAAAAAAAATTGAGACTGTGCACAGCCATACGATTCACAATTTTGCCAGAACATTTCTTAAAATAATGCACTGTTTGCTAGCGAAAAATAATTTTGCTTAATTTTGGCATATTTTGTCCACTAAATATGTGATAATTCAGGGGCAAAAATCTAAAAATCCGTTTGGTGTATTGCAACAGAAAAATTCCGATACAAACGATGATATAGAAGTCTTAAAACTGTAAGAATGAATGTTTGATAAATGTATTAATTTTCGTTAAAAATATTATTTTCGAAACCACTGCAAAACTAAAGAGCGAGGCCTTAAGGCGGCCGCCTGGCTGGAGCTCGAACTGCGTGCAGCGTGTCCGGAGTTACGTTTTTTCTCAGAGACCAGTAAACGTGCGTCCACAATGCTTATCTGCTAAAAGAAAACACACTTCAGACTACTTATGAATGTGACTTTCAAGACACCACGCTCATTGGAAGCATTATTTTAAAGCCCTCAAACTTGGCTGAAGTCGGCTTTTTCACGCGGTTGTTTCTCAAGATATATGTAAACGGATTTGTTAGAAATTGAGGTCTACAACTACATTGGACTTTGCTATAGTGAGGCGTTCAATAAAATGACAGAGTCGCCAATTTAAAGTACCTAAGTAAAAACGTTACGCGCGCGTTTACGACTTTGGCCATAGAGGCGATATCACAATACATGTGCCAGCCGACGTTGCTCCTAGCGCCTCATCGATTTTCGCCTCACACACACAAACATACATATGTGGAAAAGTTTCGTAAGGAAAAGCGTATTTCCCAGCACATTACAACGCATTTGAAGCGCGTGGTAGGCGGCACATTTAAGGGCGCCGCCTACCCGCGCGTGAGAGGTTCAAAAGCGACGGAGCTGTAAGGTCGACCTTGAAGCGCGCATCAAATGCCGCGTCGCCTCAACGAGCCAAGCGCTGAACTAGCCCGTTATTGGTCTGCAGACAGCTACGTTGCGTCAGATGCACACCCGGCAACCATATAAGTTACGAGAAACTACAGTGTTTTCAAGGATTTGTTGGCACAAAGCATTTTCGCGATATACCATCATCTCTATCAACCGAATAAGATGACGTGATGAATGGACGCAAACACGCTCGTGTCTGACCCTCGGCGGGGCGGTAATCGAACCCGTGACCTCCCGCCGCACGTGTCGACGTTTCCAGATATCTCGTACCTGTGTTCAGCTTGTTGGCGGGTCAAGGGTGCGCTGGGCGGGGGTTGGAGGATGGGTCCAGCGAACGGTGATTGGCTCGGTGTGCGGCGGACAGCGGGTCGCGGATTATGACGTCATCGACCACCCCTCCCTACAGTTTCCCTGCCCTGTCCGTATAGAACGATGATGGGATGGCGGGAAGGGTCGCTTGCCACAGAAGCCAGAATAAACAAACAACGTGTGGCCCGTTAGGAGGGCTTGCGCTGTGCGATAAGCTTCCGACGATAGCGTCGGCCCATGCCTATGACTCGGGACGACCTACTGCTTCATAACGAACTCCTCCCCCACCACATGTCCACTAAACCCCATTTTTTTTTTTTTTCACTCTTCTGTGAGTCTTCAAAGCCACCACGGGTCTTTATCGCCGAGGTGAGAACTGGCAACAGAGCAATCGTCCCTCCATATCATTTTTCCCTGCCCACTCGTTAAGCCACCGTGAACTCTCTCTCTCTCTCCTCCCCCTGAATTGCCAACTTTAAATGGAAATGAGCTCAACACAACCCACACAACTGTTATTGTTATTTCCTCTCTCACAACACACGAATAGTAATGATTCGTTTCCCTTCCTACTTTTTCAACCCGGTCTTGAAGTGTTAGAGTTGGGAAGACAACGTGGGTTATTAATTTTATTTTCTCGGATTTGGTTTCGGATAATTTTGGTTCTCCCAGGTCGTACGATTCCATTGGGCAGACTGAAATAAAAAAAAAAAGAGAACTAATTGGGTTAACTAATTACGTGATCGTAGAATTCTGCAGTGCGTGTGTATGACAAACTGCATTATTTTGTTCGATACACGCTACTGCTAGCGAATCCTAGATAGCACGTGAGCTTGCGGCAAGCCTGCAATTGACTTGATTTTGGCTCAGTTTGATTCAAGATTATGACTTGACATGACAAGCTTTATGCAAGCGCGCAGACTTGTCATGACAAGCTTGAATCAAGCTAATTTTGCTATCTAGGATACTGTTGAAACGCAGAGAACACCCAGTAAAATGAAAGGACAAAGAACGAGAAGATAAGCAACAAAAATAGAAATCAAGGCGGCTAGAAGTTGCCGTATTCCACATTATACAAATAACACAGAGCTAGGAATATAATCAGTATATAATGGGGTAAAAAATACGATAAAACGAAATAGGAAAAATCAAACAGACGAGGACCGAACAAGATGCATAACAATGACGAGTGATCGACAATAGATACGAGGGCAACAAAAATAAACACTGATACAGAAATTATAGTAGTGTAACCATCCTCGGTTATTTGGAGAGAAATGTTGATATCAATTTGACAATGTTCCAGTTTTTATGATAGGTGCTACTAATACTGAATAATAACGGCGGAATTTCTTTCTCTTTTAGATACTTTAGAACCTCCGGATCCAGTCTGCCAGTCCCACGATATATTCTAGGAGCTTTATATTTATGAAACTTGCACTTGGTTTCCTCTATGAAACAACCGCACCCCGCCGCGTATCCAAAAATCGGCGACCCATGAGCGTCTACCCTTGGTGACGAGAAATGAATCTCAGGGGCGCAACTACAGATTTTAATTTTATATTTGTATCAGTTAATTTTTTCTTGTTTAAGACTCACAGTGAGTAACGATGTTGTAGGCTACAAATTCAGCTATGTTAAACCACAAAAACAAAATGTTTATGTATTTAAAATAAGTATTGAATTTTTAAAATTTTAATTTAAGAATTCAGCATTTTTATTTAAATACAAACAACAATTATTATTTGTTTTTATGTACGTGGCATTGTGGCCTAATACGTCTTCATCCACTGTGATTTTTTTTTTCAGTTTGGTATGTCGGTTGGTTTTAGTGTCGTCCTTAAAACGAAAACATCAAAAAATTCTGAAATTGAAAATTAAAATTATAAAACTTCAATATTTTTTTTTAAAATACAAATAATTTTTATTCGTTATTTTTATGAGCATGACATTGTAGCCTGCAATGTCTTTATCCACTATGATTTTTTGAGTTTGGTGTATCAGTTGGTTTTAGTGTAGTTAAAATGGAAACATGCAAAATATGACTTTAACCAGCCATAACGCGAAAATTATGAGGGATAAAAAAATTTCATAAGAGCCAACTTTAGTCACATTTTGTGTCTAAAATAAGAAAAAAAAATATCTGGTACAAATAAAAAATTTAAAAATGATGATGAAAATTGCGGTAGAGCGCGCCCTTAACAACCCATTGTGCGGAAACTGTGAGAGATAAAAAAAACTTCATAACCGTCAAATTTAGTCACATTTTTGTCTAAAATAAGAATAAAAATATCTGATACAAATAAAAAACAAAAACATGGTAATGAAAATTGTTGTGCACCACACCCTTAAAATATAGACACGCCCTAACTTCGCGGCCAACCACGCCTGCGATTGCAGCAACCGTGTGTACGTCAACACCCTAGAGACGACTACAAAGAAAGCAAATCTTAATCAAACACGTGGACTCTCGCGAACGTCCGCGGTCCCAGGCACAACCCACCCCTCGTGGTGGTCACGACGAGGGTCATTCTTAACCCAACATGCGAACTCCCGTGAATGCCGGCGGGTCCGAGGACTCGTCCACTCTTTGCGACGGCCACGACCAGAGTCTCCCTCAAGCTCCCTAACCGATGCTCTCACAGCACTTTCTAAAATAATCTCCGTTTATACTCCCAATCAATCGTAGAGTCTCTGGATGACTGACAAAGCTAAACCCGGTCTTCCCTCCATATATTTAAAATTTTTCTTTTAAAATTTACAAGTTGACATTTACATATACTTAAACGTATATACAAAATTCGGGCCCTTTATGATGACTTAACGATTTAGTTAGTATTAAATTTCTCTGCGAGTTCTGTTTCCCACACCAATTCAAGGTCACGGGCCAGCTAGCATCTCATGTTTGCAGCTCTCTCTCTCTTCCCTGCTGTGTGGAGGGTTAAGGGCATTCAAGTGGGGAAAAATTCATAATTTTATATTTGTATGAAATAGTGTTAGTTTTGTAGGCATTACCTAAGAGTACATTTACCTCTAACGAAAAAAAAATTAGCTCAGCCAGTTTTCCCGTAATGTCACTTCAAAGTCAAAATTTGCATATTTTTACTTCATACAAAACTTGAAAACCAGTAAATATAATGAAATGGAAAAAATCTCATCAAAACTACACGTCACCGTCTACGGCTTGAAGCATATACAAACCAATTATAAAATAT
This sequence comes from Medauroidea extradentata, assembly GCA_003012365.1. Lineage (NCBI taxonomy): Eukaryota > Metazoa > Arthropoda > Insecta > Phasmatodea > Phasmatidae > Medauroidea > Medauroidea extradentata. Next base: position 22,536 of record PNEQ01013440.1, read on the forward strand.
TTTTGTGTTTAAAATAAATTTCTAAAAGTACAAAAAAAATTTAAAATTTTGAAATTTTTTATTTTTCATAAACATTTTTTGTAACGGGTTATATATGCTACAAGCCATAGACAGTAACACGTAGTTTTGATGTGATTTTTTCCATTTCATTATGTCAACGGGTTTTCAAGTTTTGTATGAAGGAAAAATATGCAAATTTTGACTTTGAAGTGCCATTACGGGAAAACTAGATGAGCTAATTTTTTTCCGTTAGAAGTATGTGTACTCTCAAGTTATGAGTACAAAACTAACACTATTTCATACAAATATAAAATTATGTTTTTTCCCCACTTGAACAACCTTAAGGGCGCTGTCTACCCTCGCGTGAAAGGCTGAAAAGCGACGGCACAGTAAGGTCGACCTTGAAGCGCGCATTACATGTCACGTCGCCTCAACGAGCCAAGCGCTGAACTAGCATGCAAGGTTCCCGCTGAACCGTTTTTACTATGGGACTTTCAGCGACAACACTATCATTTTATCTTACGCGACGAAAGAGAAAGAGTCGCTCTACAGGTCTATAATATTCAGAATATCGTGAAAATTACTCTTACATAAAAATCAGCGTCAAAAGTCCCGATTCGGTCACTTTCACACACAAAAAAATACTTGTTAGGAACGATAACAGTTAATGGCAAAATTATATACCTGTACTAAGATCCTTAAATGCTTTTCGTAGCCTAACCACGTGACAACATGTTGAATGGTTTTCGAATAAAATCAGGATTGTTAAAGGTCTGCGCGCCTCTTCACGATTCTGGTAGACGGCGCCCTTAAGAGGAGTCTTCGCCAGTGCCGAATTTCCACCTCTGACACGTGGGAAAAGCGTAGTGATAAGAACCAGTGCCCCATGCTTGACGAGAAGCATATCGCCTCTATTCGCAGCGCGCCAAACTGGCGTGCAAGGTTGTAGTCTTTTTCCTACGGGACTTAAGCAGTGGCCACAACCTTTCATTTTCGAACAGTATGAAATTAAAGACCAACACATGCCTCTCGCTCTGCACTTCACGAATTCAGGTAATATTTTTGGAGCTGCAACAGTCTAACAAACATGTTTTAAGCCATTTTGAGAGGCCCGAAAATTATGTTTCCTGAAAGCGTGCTGAATTTTTGAAATCATAGAAGCATAGTTGGAAGCGTGTGTTCTTTTCGTAGATAAACATAATATGAATAAGTTAAGCGGTTTCGCGTGACATGCTGCAACGTCGTCCATTCGCCAGTCGAGGACTCCTCTTAAATGACCGTGAAACACTTCAAAATTCCTCTCAAACCCTTCGCCTCTCGCCAGCATGCAAAACTAAATTTAATATAAATTACACGAAACAAATGATTGCGATTGAGTAAAATTAAATAATGATTCTGAATACATTGAAACTTCAACGGGCACTGTACTATTAAAACACAATTTACAATATTTACATGGGACGTTACATTTAATGAATTTTTTAAGGGTTAGTAGGCCCGCTACATTAGATAAGATAAAAAGGATGAATATAACACAGGCGAATAAAGTAGGTTACTTTCGACAACAGATGCGATGTTTCTGAAACTGGTTATCTGTTCCTTTCTTAGGCACATGAACAAACTGAGGAACTGCAGCAGAATGACTGGCAATATTTTCGTTCCTCATTTACTCGTTTCTAATCTTTTTATGTAACTATGGGTATTATAGTAATGCAGTGTTACCAACCAAAACCATTCACTTTGTAACTAATTACCACCAAAAGTACTTTTTATAAACTAATTAAGGTGTCTTAATGCTTGACGATTTCAAGGGGAGTGTTAGACCATTTTATTGTATTTTTAGTTTTTGACCATAAAATTTATTCAAATAGTATTAGCAAAGTTTTCTCTTCAACAAAGCATAGGCTATATTATTGGTAAACTGCTTGACACACATAATAATGGAATCATTCATTAGTTTGTCATGCAGAATCATTTGAAGATAATTCTTGAAAGTTAACCTATAATTCTCTTGGAATGATTCTGCATGACGAACTAATGAGAGATGCCATTATTATGTTTGTCAAGCAGTTTACCAAGAATATATCCTATGCGTTGTCGAAGTGAAAGTTTTGATAACATGCATATAATCTGATAAATGTTATGGCTCAAAAATTGGAAATCCAATACAATTGTGTAACACTCCCTCTAAACAGAAAAAAAAAATCTTTAAAAATGAATTTGGTACAGAGAAGTTAAATACCTGAGACACCAAATACTACATAAGTTTCTCTTCAGCAATAGTAGTGTCAAAAGGCGCAAAACTAATTAATAGTAGTAATAGTAATAATTGTTATGATCTTGCTCTTCGGTTCATTGTGGTGTGTGCAAAGATCATAGTGTGTCACAACACATATCTCATGCTGTGTCTCACTTAGCCCCTTTTATTTAATTTATACGAACCTAATTCCAACACAAATAAGTTTACTAGCATAATAAATATTGATACAATTTACACAACTTCTCTTTCTATTAGCAATTATTAACGTTAATTTAAAAATTTTAGATTTTTTTTTTACAATCATTTACCTCCGCAGATAGCTTGTTTAACTTCCGAAATCCATAATAATAAACACTTTTGACCTACCTCTGAAAATGTCCTATTAATAAATTAATAATTTATGTCTAGTATTGTGACCATGAATCATACTATTAGTAACACACACAATTTTATTTAAACGTGAACCTGGCTGCTAAGTTTTTTTTATAATTTAGAAATTCAGTAGCATCTTAAAACTTATCTCCTGTTCTATAGCAAGCCATAAAAGTTCATTGAACAATACTTACACTAATAATGTCTTTGCCTTTTTCTAATGTTATTCTCCTGCACTTAGTTTGTTGTTTCTGTAGCAGTGAAGAAATTTCCTCTTAGTTACTTGGTGCGATCTACATCAATTTCCAATGTTGCATTTTTGTTTTTATACTTTTACCGGATACTACTTTTTTCTTATTTTATACATAAATTTTGCTATTATGAAATTTTTTTATCTCTCAGACAAAACTGAAAAAAGTTAACAGTGATAAACGATGTTGCAGGTTACAACGTCTCCTACAAGTAAACAAAAATTAATTTTTTTTTGTATTGAAAAAAATGCTGAAATTTAAAATTAACTGTAAAAAATTATTCTTATTAACACAAATTGTTTTATATAGGAGGCCTTGTACCTTACAACATCGTTAATAACTGTACATTATTTCATTCTGCTGTGTCGGTTGGTTTCAGTGGCGTACACAAAAGCGTAAATTGCAAATTTTGTCGTTTAAGAGTCACTAAGCAGAAACTATGAGAGATAAAAAAAAATTCACAAGAAAAAATATAGTCACAATTTGTGTTTAAAATAAGATAAAATCTGGTAAAAATGTATAAAAAATTGTGACGTTGAAAATGTACGAAAACCGCACCCTTAACACAGAATTAAGCTGGATTCACAATTAAAAACTACCACACAGCGTACGCGCGTACGGGCGTGCATGCTAGCATTCATATCCTCACGTAGCGTTCGTACGTACGTAACAGAGTTGATCAACTTTCTACTTCGTACGTACTCACGCTAGGTGGCGGTTGTGAATGCAGCTTATGCAAACGTGAGACCAAGAAATAAATAATAATTTAGATTATCTTGTGGTCTTCAAATATTTAATTCGCTTCGAAATATAAAAATAAAGTAAGATCATCTATAACACACATTTTGATATGACAAACAATTTTCCAGCGCATAATAGCTAATAATTAACGTACTTCCGTGTACGCGTACGTTAGTTAAGGCCATGGTTCATCATTTACTTCAAATAATTGCAAATAACTCGAATATTTTTTAACCAAATACTTTAAAAAATTTCCAGACTGTGTACAGTCTATATGATACACAATTTTGGCAGAGCGTTTTTAAAAATAATGTACCATTATTTTGCTAGCCAAAAAAATATTTTCCTTCATTTTGCCTTATTTTTACCAAAAAATACATGATGTTTCAGGGGGAAAAATCTAAAAATCCGTTTGATGTTTTGCAACAGAAAAATTCAGATATAGACGATGGTTTATAAGTGTTAAAACTGTAAGAATGAATGTTTGATATATGTATTAATTTGAGTTAAAAAAAAAATATTTTCGAAACCACTGCAAAACTGAGGAACGAGGCCTTAAGTGTGGTTGTGAATCCGCCTTTACTGTATACAAAACGTAGCGGACAGAGTAAATTGTAGGCGTTTTAATTCATTTACCCGTACAGCGACATGGTTATGAACATACTTATTTCGTGTAGGTACCTCTCAAAAGAGAAAACTGGGTAGCGATAGTTTGGCCCTACCCTCGTATTTCAGTAATGCACGTCTATCGTCAGGCTGGAAGGCAAGAGAGTAACGTGTTATTGTAGATATACTGTAGGTGATCTCGACACACAACGTCGGACCAAGGTATCATTTTCTCCTCGCCAGGATACGAACACTTTCGGTGTTTCCAGGACTTGGAAATTCCAGAGTAAACACGAAGGCCCTAGGCCAGGAAGCAATATGACGGCGTCATACTGAAGAGGCGTGTCTTCCCAAAACATTACACGGCGCACAGGATGTTCTTGGTTGTCCAGGTCGACGCATCGCTTGAGGGCGGTCATCAACCAGTACTGCCACACATGAAGACCCTAACGGTTTTACAGACACAGGATGAATCAAAAGCATGTCTACAGCCCATAGTGGGACCGGGGTTTGCACAGTGACTGCACTGTATCCAGTCCAAGATTGCAGCAGAAATAAACACTGCTACAGGTGAGCTCTCGATCATTGGTTGGCTGGTTGGTTAACGGCGCGGTCTACTGCAATTTTCATCAGCATGTTTTTATTTGTCATATGTACCAGATATTTTTTTTCTTTCATATTTTAGACACAAAATGTGACTAAATTTGGCTCTTACGAAATTTTTTTATCTCTCATAGTTTTCTCGTAATAGCACGTTAAAGTCAAAACTTGCATGTTCCCGTTTTAAGGACTACACTAAAACCAACTTACTTACCAAACTCAAAAAATTCGCAGTGGATAAAGACGTTGCAGGCTACAATGTCACGACCATAAAACCAAAGAATAATTTTTTTTAATTTAAATAAAAATGCTGAAACTTAAAATAAAAATTTAAAAATTCAATAACTTTTTAAAAATACAAAAATATTTTATTTTGTGGTTAAAAATAGCTGAATTTGTAGCCTACAACATCGTTATTCATTGTGAATGTTTTTCAGTTTGGTAAGTGAGTTGGTTTTAGTGTCGTCCTTAAATAGAAAACATGCAAATTTTGGCTTTAACGAGCCATTACGTAAAAACTGTGCGAAATAAAAAAATTTTATAAGAGGAATATTTGGTCAGATTTTGTGTCTAAAGCAAGAAAAAAAAACCCGGTACAAAAAATAAAAACATGGTAATTAAAAATTGCGGTAGACCACACCCTTAACAGTGTCGTTGCGACAGGAAATAGGTCCTACGCTAAATTTCTGTGATTTAGTTCAGGATAGGCGATTTAATCGTTCAGTTGCGTTTTTTTTAAATCCTCTGTAATACAATATCACTCCGTGCGCATGAGGTACTATATGTGCATGGAATGGATTAACTACGGCTCGTAATTATAAACGTCTTTCGAAGTACAACTAATCTCCCTCCACCAAAATCTGGTGTTTTGCACATTATAGACCTCTTTCAGAGAGCGGCGGATAGCCGGCGAACAACCATTCGCCACCAAGTTTCCACTTTTTGGGAGATTGCAGGTGAAAGACGGCCAGACCTCATTCGGCGAATCACCAGCTGTTCTGTAGAGACCAGTTATGAAAAATGGCGAGGAATTTTAACGAATTCATGCGGCACATGGATGAAGTTGTCAGCTATTATGAATAAATAGATGACCAAAGACTTGCGCGACTACCCAAAATATATATTAGGGACATGGAAGATCCCTTGTCAACTGCAGTTCATCTCTGCGCGATACATCGCAAGCATTGCATTCTGCAGAGATTTTCTTCCACATTTCCTTTTGTTGTAATTGGACACGGAGTGAGTTTTCTTATTTGTAGTTATGTTTTTGTATTTTTTATCAGGTCAAAAAAATTGCTTTTTCTTTAGGAGTGTATCGCACTGTCGAATTTTTACCTTCCATAGTCCCACTACAAAGAGATCAAAATTGTTTACAGACAAGGAAAACAAAATCGAAACGATTTTGTTTTTAAAGTTAGGTGTGTTCATAACAGTGGTCTTTGAGCACTTGAGTATATGTTCGCTGCTAAAAATGAGGCTGTGTTGCCAAATTTCATGAAGGAGAACCATCCAACTCCCATTCAGCCGGCGATCTCCTGGCGATCCATCGGCAGAAAACTATAGTGTAGGAAGGGTGGAAGACCGCCAGCGAACTGCTGCGCGAATAAAGGCCAGGGGCTTGCCAGCAAGCCCTACGACTTACGCGACGACACGCCAACGTTCGTCGTGATTTCATTTCCTCCAAAGCGAGGCGCGATTCTGTTTCTCCACTTGTCGCCAGTCGACAGCTCGCGCACCCAGAGATTAGTGAAACATACAGATGCAGCATTACGTACGTCTCTGTACGAGGGGTCTGAAGTCTTGAGACGGAAGGGGCAGGAGCCCATCCGCCATATTGGTACCTGAAATATGTTGTTTGTTACCACAGCAACGTATATAACGCGGCTGTGGTTCGGCCAACCATAACCTCACTTCTCAATACACATACGGGAACAGCCACGGTCTAAGAGGAAGAGGTCTTGACATGCATATGCTCTCCAGCAAGAGAAAGTGACCTCTTCATGTCGCCGAGCGCTAGTAGTCATTTGGTGGAAGATTTGTCTTGTTTACATTTGGCGGCATTACAATTTTTGCAATTATTTACATAAAATAATGTTAATATGGTAAGCTGATATATTATATACATGTTCCATGTCCATAAATGCATTGGCATGTGTGCAACTGTTTATAAAAGTAGTGTGAAGAAATATATTGTGTATTATTGTTTTAGTGAACACATTCGAACAAAAACTATATTTCGTGCCCTACAAAATTTTAGAATCGTTGCAATGTGCATCTACACGTAAAAGATTGGAAATTAAATTTTATTGTAAAAAAATGTGTTCCAATACAAAATTACGTTCCCATTTTTTTCTTCGATATAATACTCGCAATTCCAGTAACAACTTCACATTTTAAGCTAAGCCAAATACAAAAACAAGACAAATCTTCCACCAAATTATAACTAGCGCTCGGCGACAAGAAGGGAGTCACATTTTATTCCTCAGTGTCAAGACCTCTACCTTCATAGACCGTGGGAACAGCTGATAGCACTTCGCCATATTGCAACCTGAATAAACGAAGTCAGCTTGGCCTCAGTATCGGCTGCTAATTCTCCACCTGTACTATCCTCTAATCTCTGCGCTCACCACGCGGAGGTGGTGCGACGGTTTGCTGCACAGCCAATACCGTTCAAGCGCGCGAACAGGCGGAGTGACACGAGCTGCAATATTGGAATGGATAGAGTGTAGAGCACTCGCCTCCCATCAAGTCATTGCGGGTTCGATTCCCAAAGACGTCGGTCCCGGATTTTCGTACGCGGGGATCGTACAGTTCCGCTGGTCGGCGGGTTTTCTCGGGGATATCCAGTTTCCTCCGCCCCTTCATTCCGGCGCTGTCCCTTACCCACATCACATCACCCCTCACCAGCACTAAAGACCTAGATGTTAAGAGTTGCATGAGCTGTATGTAACATGGTGGTTTTTATTTCACGTATAACTATTAAACGTGATCCCAATGTGTTTTTAACTACGAAAAGAAGACACACTTCAGACTATAACTCTATTGCTTTTAAAATACCGTCTGCTTTCTACAAACATAATTACTAGTCCCTGTACAGAGGAAAAAAACGGTTTTTCTATATTGCTGTTGCTGGAAAAGTATGAGCCGTAATAGCGAATCAAAATGATGGAATGACGGAGACGGACAAATTATAAAAACCATAGAGAGGTAGACAAGCACAAATGGAGCATACAACGTCAAGGAACCAATAGTGTCACGCTCATTGGTACACTCTTTTCGTAAAAATTCAGTTAATTTTGACAGCTATTAAGGAATTTTTCTCATAAATTATGTCACGTCAGTCACACTCACAATACACGACAAAATGTTCACATCTCGTGCGGTAAAATATGCACCTCATGTTTTTGGTGATTATGAGTGGTGTTCTGGCTTCCAGCTCAATATTATATGTTGGTATAGAATTTTGACCAATAAGTTAACACCAAAAGTGGTAAAATTTTCACAAAGTACAACCTATTTTGTTTCCATAATTGTCTATATAATAATCTGCCAAAGTCATTATTCTGATAATATTGTGTAGCCCTTATAAAAATCTAAATGTCTTATCAGACAAACTATTGTGACAATGAATTAATACTTTCTAACGTTTAAAAACATTGTTGGCCAATCCTATAAGCAAAAGATTAAGGAAAAATAAATCCCGAATATTTGGCTACATTTGAAATAAATTCAACACTTTTATAATACAGGAAGATGACTTCGTGGATAAATCATGAACATATCGTCAAACATACAACGATGCAGAAATTTTACCTTCTAAGTTTCACGAATGGAAATATTTAATTTTTCTTACAATGGCTACACACAAAATCATCGAAATGTTTACTTAAGCAGCAAATACTACAAACCACATGTAACAAAAACATTTCTTTTTGTGAAAATATATCTCCGTGAAGCGTTTAGTATTTGGCAAAAATTTTTATGAACTATACACATGACATTTTCAAATACTACTTACTTTTTATTTAAAACGCACATACGATTAAGTATTGTATGCCACAGCCACTAGATACAGGATGTACGGAAATTAATAGCCCAAACTCCGGGAGGTGATTCCTCATGAAAAATGAAGTCGACATTGTATAGGACACTTTCAAGAAAAGTTATTACTAAGGGCGGAATAAGCCCTTGAAAATCGAGTTTGAAAATCGTATTTTGTCAAAATACAAAAAATGGTTAGGAGTTAAGTGACGATTCTTTGGGAGGTGTTAAGTATTATTGAGATCTTAAACATGTAATAATTTCAGCCTTCTAACTTTCCAATTTCATGAAAAAATAGAGGTTGCCTCCCTTACATCGCATATAATTACGTTGGCGTTACGTTTTGTGAACATTACATGTTGGCTTTTCGGCCAGTACACCGTGAGGAACAAAAAAGGTCCTCTTGTATCAAATGCTTAGAAAGCATCGTTTACCGGGAAAACGGACACAACGGTTCTGTGCCTGATGTGTAGACAAAATGTGCTACATCCGCTAAGAAATGTATTTGTACCATGCTCTCAGAAAAATGAAACCTGTGATGCAATTGTTGAATCTTGTCGCAAAATGAAGTTACATAAGCTTAAAATCAAAAACATGCCTTTGCACGACTCGGTTAATTTGGCAACAAATTTGGTTTAGCAAAATTTACAAAACGCTATTACTTTGACGACATAAATCCGCGAAATTCATAAACGGAACTTTCTTTAGTACATTCTGAAAAGATATCAGTATGTCATGTACGTATTTCGCTAATAAATAAAAAAAAATAAAGAAAATCGTGCCAGGGATGCACCCAAGCTCGAGGATAAATCCGAACTGGTTGATGGCATTCTGATTTTGGGCCTGTAGGCTTTCATCATCTCTGCATTGTGATAATGGAATGAGACCCTACGAGGGAACGTTGCCGAAATAAAAGGGCGGTGGAAACGGGAGTTCTCTGAGAAATCCTACCGACCAGCGACATAGTCCGACACAATTCCCACTTCCGAAAAACGGGTCCAGTCAAAATGCAGAGATAATTGCAGCCTACAGGCCCAAAATCAGAATGCCATCATCCAGTTTAAAGCTATCCCCGTCCTAGGGTGTATCCTCCATACGATATTTCATTATTTATTAATTTGTTATCTAAATACGTACATGGCATA
>PNEQ01013440.1:32651-101440 GCA_003012365.1 Medauroidea extradentata
TTTTTTTTTTTTTTTTTTTTTTTTTTTTTTTTTTTTTTTTTTTTTTTTTTTTTTTTTTAAAAAGCTTATGTAACTGCGTTTTGCGACAAGCTTCAACAATTGCATCACAGGTTGCATTTTCCTGAGAGCATGGTACAAATACATTTCTTAGCGGATGTAGCACATTTTGTCTACACATCAGGCACAGAACCGTTGTGTCCGTTTTCCCGGTAAACGGTACTTTCTAAGCATTTGATACAAGAGGACCTTTTTTGTTCCTCACGGTGTACTGGCCGAAAAGCCAACATGTAATGTTCACAAAACGTAACGCCAACGTAGGCCTAATTATATACGATGTAAGGGAGGCAACCCCTATTATTTTCATGAAATTGGAAAGTTAGAAGGCTGAAATTATTAAATGTTTAAGATCTCAATAATACTTAACACCGCCAAAAGAATCGTAATTTAACTCCTAACCATTTTTTATATTTTGCCAAAATACGATTTTCAAACTCGATTTTCAAGGGCTTATTCCGCCCTTAATAATAACTTTTCTTGAAAGTGTCCTATACAATGTCGACTTCATTTTTCATGAGGAATCACCTCCCGGAGTTTGGGCTATTAATTTCCTTACACCCTGTATAGTGCATAGTTAGCGAGACAGTCTATAACCAGCATTAGGAATTAAAAAAAAAGTTTTAAAATTTTGAGAGAAAAATTGCACGCATTAACAAATTTTAAATAAAGAGTTAATTTTAAAAACATTCTAATAATCTAGAACCTACGCCGTGACACAAAATGCAGTAATATACAGGGTGTCCAGAAACAACCTCAAAATATCCACACCTCAAAAATCCTGGGCTAAATTGAAGGAGAAAATGTAAGTGGGAAAAAATTTTGTACATCATTTTACGCGCAAAGTGTTGCAACACTGCACGGAGAAAGTCCCCTCCAAGATAACCGTGGAACGCAAGACGGGACAAACTACAGTGGTTATGTTGCCACATTGTGCACGTAAAATGTCATCGTACGACATTTTGCCAATTACATTTTCGTCTCCAATTGAGCCCAGGATCCGCGTGGTCTGCTTATTACACGCTTATTTCTAGACATTCTGTGCAGGAGTAAAACGATACAAAAAACCATGCACTTTTAAATTACACACATTTCGGGCAATCCCAGCCCAGGCGAAACGTGGCAACACTGCGAGAGTTAAGAGACGCGGGCGGCCACGTGGCGCAGTCCCAACGCACAGGTGGCGCTGCTCCGCTAGCGCTCGCTGCGGCCAAAGTGGAAAACAAACAACTACAAGGCACGAGGCTGTGCGGCGACTCATTACTTGGGCAAACACGCCGGGCGTCGTCGCCTGGGCCCTTAGAAGGGAGGGGGGAGGGGAGGTTCGCCGAACTTGCCTTCCTTCGCTGGGGCACCCAAACGAGCAAATGATGGGGAAACCAAACAACGGGATACAGAGAGAGAGAGAGAGAGAGAGAGAGAGAGAGAGAGAGATGAAGAGAAAGTTCACCCGTTCCTTCCGGGCCAGAGTCGTCACGGGAACAGGTTGTCCACAGCTTGTAAATTTTTTTATTTTATTTATTTACGTTTGTCACTTTTACATGCTTTCGAAAAGCACAATGCTTTGATAATGGTACTTGGTGTTAAGGGTGTTCCAGAAGGGGGAAAAAAATCATAATTTTGAATTTGTATGAAACAGTGATAGTTTATTATTCGTTACTTGGGAGTGCTTTATCCTGTTACAAAAAAAATTAGCTCAGCCAGTTTTCCCAAAATGGCATTTCAAAGTCAAAATTTGCACGTTTTTAGTTCATACACACCCCGAAAACCAATCAGCATAATGAAACGAAATAATTCATAGTAAAAGTACATGTCACTGGCTAGGGCTTTAAGCATGTAACAACCCATTCAAGTAATGTTTTGTATTTTAAAAAATTTCTGAAATTTGAAATTTTTTTGTACTAGAATTTATTTTTTAACTGCAGAAATATTTTATATTGGATTTTATATACGTAAAGTCCTAGCCACTGAAATGTTACAATTACTGTGAATTATTTCGTTTCGTTATGTTGACTGGTTTTCGAGGTGTGTATGAACTAAAAACATGCAAATTTTGACTTTGAAATGTCTTAATGGGAAAACTGGCTGAGTGAAACATTTTTTGTACGAGGATAATTTACTCCCAAGTAACTTCTAATAAACTATTACTGTTCCATACAAGTATAAAATTATGTTTTTTTTTTTTTTTACTTCTGGAATGCTCTTAGGAGTGTTAAGACAATAACTTGTATATTAAGTTTTTGTGTCATAAAATTTATTAAAATTATACTATCAAATTTGTCTCTTAGATTAAGCATAGGATAATATATTATTGTTAAACTACTTGACATAAATAATTATAGAACCTTTAAATTAATTTGCCATGGAGAATCATTGCAAGGGAATTCTTGAAAGGTAACCTGTAATTCCCTTGCAATGATGACAAATTAATGAAAGATTATATTTTTATATGTCAAGCAGTTAATCAACAGTATATCCTATGCTTCGTCGAAGAGAAAATTTCGATAATACAACTTGAATAAATGTTATGGCTCAAAAACTGAAAATACAAGAAAATTGTCTAACACTCCTTTTTTAGCCCTAAGGTATATGACTGAAAATTTCAATTGAGTTACTGTAATCATTTTTATATTTGTACACGATATGGTTTGGTTTTGTAGGCATAAATTGTGACTATTATCTTTTACTGTAACGAAAACTTTTAGCTTTCGTAGTTTTTGTATTATAGCATGTGTAGGCCTAAGTCACGATTTGCATGAAACTTACTTACCGAAATGAAGAAATTCACACTGAAGAACAGTTTCACAGGCTAAAATAAGATATGTATAAGAACAGCATTGATGTTTTATTTTTAGATTAAACAAATTAATTAATTTAAAAAAAAAGGAAGCCAATGTTTTTTTTTTAAATTTTGAAAAATACAAAAACCAATCAATGTGGCTTTTATACATGTAGTGTCATAGTTCGTGACAATGTTCTTCAGTGTGAATTTTTTCATTTCGGTATGTAAGTTGTTTGAGTTTTCTTTCTCGCATTTAAGGCCATGATCTTTCATTTATTTCAAACAATTGCAAATAACTCGGATATTTTTTAACCAAATACTGTGAAAAAATTTGAGACTGTGTACAATCATACAATACACAATTTTTCCAAAACCTTTTTTTTTAAAACAATGTACCGTTTGCTAGTAAAAAATTATTTATCTTCATTTTGGCTTAGTTTGACAACAAAATATATGATATTTCAGGGGCAAATATCTAAAAATCCGTGTGCTATATTGAAACATAAAAACTCAGATACAAACGATGATATATAAGTGTTAAAACTGCCAGAATGAATTTTTTATATATGTATTAATTTGCGTTTAAACAAATATTTTCGAAACCACTGCAAAACTAAAAAGCGAGGCCTTAAGAGCCTGTGTCACAAATCGTGTGGAATTTTTCTTCCCGTTTCAAAAATCTGCAAGATTTATTTAATTTTTTTCAATAGATGATAAGTTAATTACCTTATCTGTTACACTGTATTGCATATATTAAGGCGTAAGTATGGAATAATTGTGATAATTTTAAATTTAGGATTATAATTATCTCTCGCCTTGTAATAAAGGCCATATGACGCCTAGTACCAATTTAGTCCAGCAATATGAGCCTAATCGTAAAACTTAATGTATCTATTAGGAGACATTGCATGTAATTCATCACAGCTTTCATTTTATTATACGAAAATGAACAATTTAAGCAAAAGATGTGACGCAGACTCTTAATGTAAATTCTGACTTTAACGTGCTACTATAAAAAAAAAACTATGCAACTTTAAGCGGAGACCACATTATTTTATTTGTGGGCAGCAAAGTTCAAAGTTTAACGCATGTTTCTGTTGTGTTTTTCGAATCCAGATGTTATTTTTCTAAATGCGAAAGTCTGGAAAATCAATTTGTGGCCATTTTGAAGGGTCCGAGCATTACGTGCAGAATTTTAAAAATTATATCGACATAATTTGAAGTGTGTTCTTTACGTAGATAAATAAATATAATGCGCATTAAATAGTTTCGTAAAAATAGCCGTTACTCGCTACAACGAGTTTGAAACGCAGTTACAGATGTCTCTTAAGAACGCGTGGATATATGAATATATAAATAAACGCTATAGGTAGGGATGTCATTTAGTGGATGCGGGGGGGGGGAAGCAAGCTCCCCCCTGGATTTAGAAGGAAATGTGTAAGAATTTTTTGTGTATTTTTAAGACACTAACTGAAACATACACGTTTTTGAAAGTCAATGTGGAAAAACTACAAAACATGAAACCTAGATAATGATATTTGCCAACTTAATGAACAAACATTTAACCACAATAATGCAGTTGTGAACCGTGATCTGTTGCGCCCAAATTAAAGTAAGGTTAATTCTACTACAGATTAGAAAGATCAGTGTTAAAAGTTTTCTGCCGATTGAGCGCTGGTATCGGCAATGGGTGCAAACTGGCCAATCATAGAGCTTTCCTGAATTTAAGTTACATTAAGTTGATCATTTAAAACGCGAAATTGGTTTTATTTTTCACTATAAATTAAGTTAAATGACTTCTGCCATTTCCAAGCCTATTTAATTTTTATTTTACTACAATTTCGTATTTTTCTTGTTCTTTTGCTATAGCAGCGAAATTTGCGGCAGAAATTTTCCCTGTGCCAAGCTCTCACGTAAGATAACACATTTTCTTTCTAACCTGTACTACAATTAACCTTAATTAATTAAAGCTACGATATTTCGGCGTCGAAGACGGTTCTTTAGAAATACGTAACTCGAGAAAAACAATTTATAGGAAAGTTGACTATAATAATTGCATAGGAAAAATATAAGATTTTAAACCAATGCTTTTAGCTCTGAATTATGTACCATTCCCTCACGTGGAAAATAATTTTTTTTAAATTTTATAACTGAGCCAAACAGTATCCAACTGTGTATACATTACATTAATAGACATTACCCACAAATAAAATAGTTTTGGTTCCATAGTTTTCGTATAAGCTGACGTCAAATTAGTTACTTACTAAAAAAGGTAAAAACTACTAAAACGATATGAATGAAATAATTTAGAGTGACAGTAAATGTATTAAGCTGCAGAACGACACATTTGATTACCACGTACAATAATTTGTGGAAGAAAAAAAATTTATTATTGTACAAACAATTTTTTGCATACACTTTAAATACCTATATTTTTAAACAATATTTTTACGTAAATAACAGAAAAATATTTTATTTAAGGGAACTTTTATGTACTGTGTAAGCATTGGGAAGCGTATGTGCAATTATAAAATTCAGAATTTTTCGGCGCAGAACAAATAGTCAAAACGACATAAATTATAACATAGTACCTTTTTCTTGCCTAAGTTGGTAGGAAATATTTTTTTTTCTAGGTAAACACCCCTGCGCGGGAACCCGGTGCGCATACGCAAACCTCCGCATCTAGTCGGCTTGGGGCACGGCTTCAAGGGACGCCATTGTCCGCGCGGCAAAGCAAAGATGCCGCCGCTTCCTGAAGAATTCCCGGCGCCCGTCGGTCAACACCGGAGGAGCAAACCTGGCAGGAATACGAGTCTCCTTCGAGGTGGCCGGCGGTTATTTGAGCATTCCTCCGGTACAGAAGAACCGTTCCCGTAAACTGCAAACGCGAGCGGCAGGTTCAACTAGACCTCGTCGGGAGTCTTGAGTAAATTGACGTAGGCATAGCCAGTTCACCGTGAAATAAGAACTTTTGTGACCAGATGGCCTCTTCTCTAAAGCCCAGACTACACCGAAACAATAACGGTAACAATGATAATTACAAAATGTTAGTTACAAAATGTTATCAACAAATTCTAAGCAATGGTACACAATTTTATAGCAATGTTGATAGTAAATGTGAAATTAACTAACATTGCTGAAAACACCAATGTTGTAAGAATGATGAACGGAAGTTAATAACAATGTTGATAACAAAAATGCCTACAACATTGCTGGTAACATTTATTACCAACAACGTTTGATCTAGACCGCCTTAAAATGGGCCGGGGAAATAATATTAACAGTGTTGGTAACAAAGTTATTAAAATATTTCTAAAATTCATAACTTTTGTTGCTGGCAAATGTTTTCAACATAATGTTAGTAACAAATGTCATTAATATTTTTTATAAATATTAACAAATTTAATAACAGAATGTTGGCATAAATGTTGATAACATGTCAACCATTTTCAAGCATTTTAACATTGTTAATAACGTTGTTGAACACACATGTTGGTGTAAACAAGGCTTTACGTTCAGTATCTTATACGGTTTTTCTACAAGAGGTTGTCAAATTGCGTGTCAGTATTTTGGGGAAACAATCCTTACATTAGAGGAACAAAAAAATATCACAAGGACGTAGATCCGAAAACGCACTGTTTCTGCACTACACTTGACTTATATTTGTAGAGGCATTTAAGAGTCCTATACAGTAGGAGCTATAGGTACAGATGAAATATTAGCGTTTTCTTATAGGCGCAAGCTAGAGTTCCAGCAACTTTAGGTCTGTATCACGTTCACAATTGACCGTTGACTTGCTCGACACTTCCTGGAAGTATCTGAGCCAATAATAAAACTGTAGATGAATACAGGTCCATTTCACAGTGTCAGCGAGCAGCTAATAAACAACTGCTGTCTGCACGATTACACATACATCCTTGGAGGCTAGCCTACATGTCACTGAACCCGCGCATTTTTCAGGTCTCTAGCTATAGGTGCCGTACGGTATGTTGATACTTTTAGAAACAAACTGTTGGAAAAAAAAATACTAGGAATACTCTCGTTATTACCATACAACTATGTAAGCAAGTAAAGATGCAATATGGTGAGGTAAATATATAATTTGTTTTAATTATTACGCGTCTGAGAGTACAAAATAGTTTGTAGTATTTATTTTACAAGTTAATTAAACACGTATATGATACGATAGTTGGAGAAGTGTTGGGTTGGCACTGATGTCGTAGAAATATTTCATCTGTACCTGTATTATGAACAGCGGCAAAAATATTGAAAATCGTTTAATGGAATGTGTCCATAATGAGTTCATTTTCAGAAAATAAAATAATATGTGTGTTTACATTTTTCATAGTTAACTCCCGATTATCCGTGTAGATTGGTGCCGCGCAACATGTAAAAAAATTTTAATTTATTTATAATTAACTCAAATACCATGGCTTATGGTTTTGCCTACAAATACCGCATTTCACAACCTTTTCACCAAAATAAATAAAAATATGTCCGGGGTGAATTGGTCAACACGAGAAAAAATAGTGATGAAATTTCGTTAATCCATAATCGCGTGACCTCGTTAATCCATTCTTGCGCGCCAGAGTTGACACTTTCATGTTCCAAAAAGGTTTTCCCAGTGTTCAACATACAGAGAGCCACACGGATAATCCGATAACCGGTTAATCGGTGCACGGTGCACGGATAATTGAGAGTTTACTGTATTACAATATTATAGAGGAGACGTAGTTAGTGGCGGCGGATGAATAACTTACGTTGGCTTGCAGTGGAGCCGTCAGTCTAGCCTCGGGTCATCGTGACGTACGCAGCGTGGTGTTGTGTTTTCATTCGTTTTTCTGAACGCGACAAAAATTTACTCAGTGTGTAATCGCGAAAATAATATTATAATTTCACATTTCTTCCTAGCATTTGTGTTCACTCGATACACCACAGAATAAATTAATGTTAACAGAAACGACTTGGCATGGTTATTAGCTAACTGGTTTTCTCTTTGGGTTATCACGTTTTCAAAGGTGTTTACTTCACGTGCCTGTACGGTTATACTTAACGTTTAATTGGCTTAGTTAAGAAAAACTGAAATGATTTTGATGCGTTAGAAAGGTCACATTTACAATGTATATGCATTAAATTAATATATAAGTTTCATACTGTATCTCTAGCAATACAAATGGTTATACAAACCAATTGGTCAAATTACGTTATCTTTTTTACTTTCGTGTGCACCCTGAGAGCTGTCTAAAATGTTTTGGATAATAAACATAAAAATACTGATAAATAAAGTTCATACTACTATATAAAGCTCAACATGTTCATATAATATAATGTGTCTGTAAGTGTATTAGAAAGCATCAGTGTGTTACACCAATAGAGGTAAACAAAATAATTAGTTTCTTAATCATGTTATTTCTTTGTGCTATTTCACTAATTTTGTACACAGTAAGTATAGTCGTAACGAATTTTCGTTAGGGCAACACAAAAAAACTTAAAACGTCGTCACAACGACACAAGATCACTTATAGAAATACACTGTCTAGGTCCTTTTTTTTTTTTTTTAACACGTGTAAACATTGTAACTGATATGAGACGAACATTGTGCAGGGTTTCCAAAAGTGTTAAGTTGAACACGAGCAATCCACAGTCACTGCATCCAAGAAAATATTAACACAGTACTGCATTGATACGTAGCGCATTGAAACACAAGCACAAAAATAGCCAGTAAAGTATTTACTTATCAACTATGTTCCAATCGAGGCCTTCGACACGCGTGATGCAAGAGCCGCGCTCGGGTATTACCATGCAGCTGGTCGTGTAATAAGGGATCTGATCCCCTGACGACATCACGATGACAATGTTCAACACAAGGCTACCAACTGTTCCTCCAGAGATGTAGTATAATTGAATATATATAGGTATAGAAGTCGCACGCCCAGGTT
Source organism: Medauroidea extradentata (assembly GCA_003012365.1). Classification (NCBI taxonomy): domain Eukaryota; kingdom Metazoa; phylum Arthropoda; class Insecta; order Phasmatodea; family Phasmatidae; genus Medauroidea; species Medauroidea extradentata. Next base: position 41,427 of record PNEQ01013440.1, read on the forward strand.
AAAATATCTACTTGGTTTTCCGAGAGAAAAGTGAAGTTGCAAGCTCGCCCGCCGCAATCTCAACCGTCGCTTGAGTGCTGACATAGAGCAAACCTAGCGGACAGTCTGACAACTACTCTTTCCACCCGCACAGAAGCCATTCTTACCCCCTCCTCCTCCTAGCATCTTGTCTCCTCCCAACAGAACCGGTCACTGACCTTCAACACAGCTCATCACTTTTGAAGACCTGTCTCTAGAGGGCAAATAGATGTCTTGTTTAGTTGTCCAATGCGTTGATCGCAAGTTATTTAATTTTTGTGTTGAGTAAATGTGAGTTACTATGTCAAAGGACAGCAGGTTAAAAATTTTCGTACAGGGGTTGTTCTAACATTGAATGTAGGCTATATATTCAATGGTAGTAACTTACTCAGCGAATATACGTGTTTTCCAACAGAACATTTCTGTACGTTCTACGTTCGGGGACAGAATACAGCCCAGAGAATGTTCGGGAACACGCAAGTCAACAGCATATCCTTCCGTTACACTATGTTACCATTTGCTTAGCGACTTTGTATTCATACGTAGCTCGGAAAAAGTTACACACAAAAATTAGGCAACTAATTTGTCGAAACATCTTTGTAATGGGAGGGAATAATTCTGTTTTATAAATAATTATTTTCGGGCCATATACTACTTTAATGAATATATAAGAGGTTGCCAGCTTTCGAGACGACGCCGCCGCCGCTGGTCGGCGGGTTTTCTCGGGGATCTCCCGTTTTCCCCGCCCTTTCATTCCGGCGATGCTCCATACTCACCTCATGTCACCCGTCACCAGCTCTAAAATATTTCGATGTTGAGCGCTGACCAAAAATCTCACACATCTCACACGCCAGCTTTCGAGACCGTAAATTCTACCGAAAAATATTGTTTAATATTCCGTTATAAGGAAAGAACACCTTATACTTCTAGTCTGAAGCGAATGTGAAGGGAACTAAGAGTCCTCGTAAAATCGGAGATTCGTAAAAAACGAAAGTGAAGTAGGCTTATGTTATAAAGCCCGGTACGCAACTATCCATAATTCAGTATAGGATTCCGTACCAAATTAAATACAAGTAACACTGCGCTAGTGTGTAACGCAACTAGGCTGTTTACAGACAGAATTCCGTACTTAATTTCACGTACAGAGCCCGTCCTATTATTCATAGACAGTTTCAGCCACACGCGAAGTACGCAAGCAGGGTTGTCAGTGTGATTTGAATAGAAATAAAATTCATATTTCCTACTGAACAAACGAAGATAGGAGATTATGAAACATAAAATACAAGATTGTTAAACTTATTTGGCAGTTACACGTATGTCTTGTATTATGAAATAGTTTTCAGGAATTTTGCAGTTACACTTGATGGAATATAGGAACCAACGTCAAAAATATATTTTTCTTCTTTATGTACCGAAACATGTTAGTAAACAAAGATTTTGTACGACTATACACAACGCAGAAGTTTTGCTATATAATTCTGGTGTAAAACAGGGGCGTCACTTAAAGTTTTTTCTTTGAAGGAGGGAGGGAGACAAGAATTTTTTTCGGCGACAGTGACTTGTTGCATCTATATAATTAATTAAGCATGTATAAATTGGAAACTTTAATACAAAAACTTCAGTTTTATGTGCTTAAGTTAGCATTATTTAAATAACAAAACACAAATAATATTTTTATATACCTAAAATTCTAAATCCGTGGGAGGGGGGGGGGCATTTGGCCCTCTTTCTGCCCCCCTAAATGACGCCCCTGATATAAAATTGCAATCGAAATTTATGAACCGAATTAAGGAAATAATTGAGTAGAGAATTGCGGATAGCGTGTACCGAGCTTTAGCTAAGAAAACCTACAGTAAATCGTTACTGCATACTATTTATTCGGTTTTTATAGTAGTGAGACATTACACATTTGATTTGTTACCGCATTTTTAATTGCACGATGTTTACTTTACATGTTTAGATAATTATTTTTTGAATTAAACTTTCTAATACATATTTTTTTACGCCAATCACAAAAGGAAAGTTTTTCTGAGTCGATAGTAAAAAAAACTATTAAATAATTTTCACAAAATATTTAAAATGTCCTTACAAACCACCATTTCACCACAGACAAGTATTGCCAGGTAAAAATCAGCAATGCAAGCACTTAGCTCAAGATTCTACATTAATTATTTCCGTTTTTGGTTGTTTTGTGAAATCAACATTACGTGTGTGGGTGTTCTGAATGTGTATGCGAAGTTCGAAAATACTCGCCGAGTGCCTCATGACTAGTTGCAACTACCAGCTATGTTATCAGAACATGTAACGGACAAGCAGGTCATGGCATTAGCCATTCTGCCGGGGAACTTGCACGGTTACACTTTTTTTTTTCCTTTTTTTTTCTAATGCCCTTGCACAACCCCGTGAGAAAATCCTTGCGGCAAATGTCAGACCGAGAAAAATCTTCAGATTCCGCATCAGTCGCAATATTGTGTTATTTAATTTCTGGCTTTCATCATATTCTGAGAAGGAAAATGTGGAATTCGTTATTATAGAGAGAATTCTATTTACCTTGCGCTACAGTAGAAGCTCCACTGCCATTGGTCACGCTAGCAGAACTGCAGAACTGCCCACATTTTTACAGTTTTCTCTTTTACTTCACCTGAAAACGGGAGCAGATGACAGCGCCCGAAACGTCGTAAAATTCGGCCTTAAGAAATCTACTGTATTATTTTGTGTCTTCATCGTTGTGTCCTCTAGTCTAGTCTGTGGTCTGTGACGTCATCGTTGTTTCCTGTCTTGTTTCCAACATTGTCTTCGTCCCAGTATTGACTATGCTTCTTTTAATTGTGGTGTCCTGAGTTTTACAGTTTAATTTTTTTTTTTGTTGTTTTCTACTTTTAATTTTTATGTTTATTTTTTAATTGTTTTACATTTTTTGTTGACTAATTCCTTGCGAAATATTTCATGTTCTGCTGTTTTGGTTTACACACGTGTCGCTAAACTTGACTTGCTTTCTATTTTTTTTTCTTTTTCGTTTTTCGCTTTTTTTTATTCTTCTTAGTCTCATATAAGATTTCTGGGGCGACATAATATTGCAATGGCGTATGTCCACAATAGTAAAGTACGTTGGTGCAAGCATTTCCGTTAAACTTTTAACATATATTTAGGCCGTAATCAGTAGCAAATAAAGAACTCAAATAAGTTCTGGACTAACTGCTGTCTACATATACGTTAAAGGTGCAACTGAGATGTTTCAACTGTAGTGCAAGCAAAGTTTACATTTTTCTTCCCAGAATTTCAAAATGGAGAAATGGGGAAATGGACAATATACGACTGATGCGAAGCCTCTTTACGTCCGAGGCACGGAAACAGGGAAGGCGATAATTCGAGTATAACACGTCAGTCAAACACCTCATCGCCTCTAGGCGCGGGAGAACATAACTGGCGTGCAGAGTTCTCGTAGACAGTGTTTTGTGAAAACATTATGGTAAAGTCCAATGCATGTTTCTATTGCTTAGTTTCACGATTACGATCGATAGTTTTACAGCTACAGCAACGTAGAAAAGCCATTTTTTTTAGCACTTTTGAGTAGATTGGTAATCATGTTTTTAATAAGTGAACGGCATTTTTTAAATCATAGGGACACAGATTGAAGTATGCATTATTTTCGTAGATAAATACATTGGAAACATTTTTAATAGTTACACAAGAAAAATTGTTTGCCCTACCACGCAACAGCACGGCTCATGCATTTGGTCCACCAACTCAAAGAACTAAAAAATGCGCTACCTTACAACATAGTTTTATCAAAAATTGTGAGGAAACGTGTTGCTGATTCAATGCGTTTCTGGTGATGGTGACGCAATTTTGTAAATTCAATTTCAGAGCAAGGAATTATACTAAAGAAATGGTCATTCTGGCAAAATGTTTGCTCAAAGAAGAAGACAAAAAATTTTGTTAGGACTCATAACTTTTATACTGGCTTTCGAATTCTTCGAAATGTCATTATATATAAATATTTTTAGCGTTAATTTACGTACAACGCCTTCTTAATCATTCTGAAAGCAAAGCTGAGTGAAGTACGTCCCTAATGATGGGGCAGACAAATCGCGAATTTCGTTTGCTAGATCTCGTGTCCGTGTTAAAAAGTTTCTAGGGCACACACACACACGCGCGCGCGCAGAGAAACTACACAAATACGGCTATCTGAACTACTCTATCCATTCTCCGATAACTTCCTTCTTCGCCGAAAGGTCAGCAAGTTGACACTTCCAGGCTGACTCCTGACCCTCGTCAATTTCACGTCCGAACTGGCGCCAGGGAAGGATAGCTGATTATATTCCATATCCTCCTCATCTCCGATTTCTGTTTAAGGCTTCGCTCTTTAGTTTTGCAGTGGATTCGAAAATATTTTACTAACGCAAATTAATACATATGTCAAAAATTAATTCTTACAGTTTTAAAACTTATATATCATTGTTCGTATCTGAATTTTTCTGTTGCAATTAACCAAACTGATTTTTAGATTTTTTTGCCCCTGGAAAATTATATATTTTGTTACCAAAATAAGCCAAAATAAAGAAAATAATTTTTTGCTAGCAAACGACAGGCCTACAATATAAAAAAAGCTCTGGCAAAATTGTGTATAGTATGACATTAAACAGTCACAAATTTTTCCAAAGCATTTGGTTAAAAAATATTCGAGTTATTCGCAGTTGTCTGACAAAAAAAGATCATGGCCTTAAGGGTCCTCCCTAGATAGTCTGCGTTTGTTTGAGTGAGGCAGGAGCGGTAAGGTTGCCGTTGACGCGTATATAATACACTAGCTGTGCCCGCGACTTCGTCCGCGTGGAATAGTGTCTTTGGGTAGTTACTTCACAATGTTTTCTCTAAATGTACTCCTGCAACTTTAAGTGTCTGTCCCTGATATATATATATATATATATATATATATATATATATATATATATATATATATATACCAGGTCCACTTGCTAACGTTAACTCTCAGTTTAAACTATATTTAACTTTTGACCATTAACTATTATTATTATTTTACATCCTTGCGGGTGAAACTTTTACAAACTTCGAACGTCATATTTATTTATATCGAATCAACAATGACGATAGTTCCATAAAACTTTTCATCCCCCCTTTTAACCCCTTACAACCCTTTTTTCGCATTAAAAAGTAGCCTATGTCCTTCCTCAGTCTCTAGACTATCTGTATACCAAATTTCATTTAAATCGGTTAAGTAGTTTTGGCGTGAAAACGAGACAGACAGACAGAGTTACTTTCGTATTTATAATATTAGTTAGGATTATCACCTCTCCACACAAACTACTCAGCTGACGTGCAGTGCTTTACTATTGTCCTTTCGAACATTTTGAGGGGGCCGAAAATGATGTTTCTAATAAACGTGCCGATTTTTTTAAACTATAGCGTCTTAGTTTGAAGTGTGTGTTATTTTCGTTGATATACAAATATAATGCCCGTTAAACAGTCGTAACTCGCTGCAACACATCTATCTGCGCGAGAGGTTTAGGGATGTTAAAACTGTTTACAAATGAAATGCGAGTATTTTTGAAATTCGGTTATTATAGAGGCCTAGATATTATCATATTAAAAATTACAAATATGACCGCTAACCATTTTTGTAGATTTTGTAGTTTCAATCCTTTATTTAAAAAAAAACAGTTTTTTAGTATTTTTTTACTCGAAAGTAAAGCATACTACGCCATAGTTCTATATAAATAAACAACCGCTGATTAAATATCTACTCGGCAAAAAATCTCATCGAATTGTGATGAATTGTTCACATACCCCTTAAGTGTATGAAAAGAACTGAACGGAATTCGAAAGGCCTATACACAATTGTATACTTTAACATCTGACTTTACGTTTTCGTTACTTTATGTATTTCGTCAATACACAATACAAATGTAAAGTTAAAGTAACGACAGTTGAAAAACTATTGGATATCGGTTTTTTATACGGAAATATTGTGATATAAATCATTATATATATATAATTAATATTTTTTCATTTATTATAATATTTTTTTCAAAACAAAAGCAACGCCATCTATTGACGCAACTTAAAGTTCATTTACGTATATTTTTTAACACTTCTTACAATCATTTTCGAGTACATGTAAGAAAATCCGGTTACATTTTCACGAAATCCCAATTCTGGAAAACAAAACTGTACTCAGAAGTAAACATGTTTCGTTCTAGCATATATAATCAGCTGGTTCTTTGCGAACGGCCATCTTGACTTTGACTTTAGGTTTCAGTTTATCGGAAACGTAAAGTGAAGGCTGCTTGACTTTAGCTACGGCGACGCCATTGTGTACAACTCCATAAGAAGCCATGTATTGATAGCTATCGTAAAGTCAAATGCTTAAGTTTACAATTGTGTATAGGGCTTTTAAAAGCGCACGTGATTGTGCTTCGAGTTTCTTTTATAGCGGCGGTTTTGTGCTACGAGTTCTAACATGTGAAGCAAAGTGCAATGACTTAGGATTAGTCGCTCGTGTTTATCTTTGCTGGCGCCTTATATTGGATTAAGTACACGAATGCGAGGCCTCTCACACCCCTAACCCCTCACCAACCACGGATACCAACGTTTGTTTGCCGAGGCCCTGCAAGATGTTTATGTCCCTCCCTCGGCCCAGGCTGTGGATTACCTTACAAGAAGTACAGCCGGGGCCGAGGTGCGGTCGCTGAGATTTCAATTAAGTTTCCGTGCGCCGTGAACGAGCCATACAATAACATCCCTCCTTGGAGATAGGGAAAGACCGCATACTAGGCCACAATATACAGGGTGCGCCATAAATCACCAAAAGACAGTTTCACACACAAGGAAAAAAACCCACGCTTGCGCATTCGCGGCATACTCCTACCTACCAGCCCCTCAAATCCGTTACAGCGAGTTACGGCTATTTTCTCTTTTTGACGAAACACTCTAACGCGCATTATATCTGTATGTCTACAAAAGGAACACACACTTCAAACTATGTCGGTATAGTTTCAAATATTCAGCACGTCTAATTGAAACACCATTTCCGGGCCCCTCAAAATGACCAAAAACGGGGTTTCCAAACTTTCGTATCTGTAAAAATAACAACCGGATTCGAAAAATACAACTATAGAAACAAGCGTCAGTCTTTTGAAACATGCTGCCTATAAATAAACTAATGTAGCCACCTTTATCTTTGAAAGAACTGTGCAATGGGAGTTCATGACTAGATTCAGTTTCTTGGACGTACTCCTTTGCAATATTGAATGACTGTCAAAGAAAACTAAAACAATAAAAGAAAACCATAAAATAAGCAGAGTATGCTTTAGTCAGCAAGATACATACACAACATGAAATTCCAAAATGGAATCGGGTCAAATAAAAACAAGGAACAAACAGTTAATAAATGAAATTAATAACAAATAAAATAAAAAACCAAAATAACATGCGACACAACGATGACGGGAACAGATTCCAGTTCCCGAAACGTCGTAACCCTGTCTGTCTGGAAAACTGCTGTGTTTTGTTTCGTCTCTTCATTGTGTCGTTTGTCTTGTCTGTATATGTCTGATATCTGTTGCGTTTTGTCTCGTCTACTTGTTGTGTTCTTTTGTTATTTTTCTGTTCGTGTCTGATATCTACTGCGTTTGTTGTTTCGTCTCATCGTTGTGTCGCATGTTAGTTGGTTTTTTATTTTATTTGTTTTATAGAAGAAAGTTCATTCAAAATAAACAGCGGGATATTACAATATATTTTTTTTATAATCTTATTGATATTCCAGTATCAAAACGTTGACCATAGTAACACAGATACGGCTGACTCTGAATGTCAAAATTCAACCTATGGAGAAATGCATAAACCTAATGTGGCTAGGAAACTATCCCATAAAAAAAAAAAACGGACGTTACATTGACCAGCGAGCAATTTGAAAACCGGCGGACGTCTGACTCGTAAAGGGCATGATGATTTGGAAATAACTTGCGACTTGTTGCGTTCCTATGAAGGACGCTGACGTCGAAACGTGCGCAGAGCGGTTGGTGGGAACGAAAAGAGAGTCCTAGGAGGAATAAAACGAATGCAATAAATTTTAAGTTTTATTTTTGTGTATTAAATTATGTCACCACAAATTCCTAACATAGACGGGTTGTCGAAGATAAAACGACATTCCAGCTCTCTGCCTTGCGCCTAGCGGCTAGGATAAGATGTGAAGAGCGTACTATGTCGACCTTAGTTCTCCGCACTACTTGGCCTTGAACGCGCAAATTACGTCCATCCAGGATGTCCAAAAACACCACGTTAATCCTGGGGCCAGTTATTGAAATGTTGCGAAATTATTCCATAGCGAATTGTTCGAAATTTCGTAATGAATTCCATTCTGCTATTATTGAGTGAAAATAACTACGGAATGAAATGATTCCATGCGGAAAAATCTCACATGCCCTTGGAGGTGGTGACATACGATTCCACAACGTCTAGAAGCCGGCGGCCATGACACTTTTGCCGTGTATTTCTACAACCACACTCTTTTAAACAGACGAAATCAAGAAGTATAGTACTGCAGAGTTTCCGCGCGTATTTTTAAATTGTGTTAATACTTTGCTTGTTCACTTTCAGATACACGATCGCAACAAAGCACTAATTTTATCATGAAACACGTATTTAACGTTACGTCTGTGTATAATACATTATTATTATACTTAAAATGAAACCAAAAGACTGAGTAATATCGTAGCGTAGTGGTAATTACGCTTGTCTAGATGCTCCGGGCAGAGTATTTTTAAAAATATGTTAGAGGCGTTTCGCCTCCCAATAGTTTTTTATGTACAAAACTCTTTATTAAGTTGCAATATTATCAAAGAATATGATTTGTTTTTATCATTGTAACGTAATTATTCAAAGCTCTATATGTAGACATACTGTGATTTTACTTACCAAAAATTTGTATGGAAAATTCTGCTCAAGAAATAAACAATAAACGAACAAATATACTAGTAGTTATCTCTCCTTCTGTTGTGACTTAAATTTTAGTACGCAATAAAAAAACAATCTTACGTCACAAATCTATTCTTTGTAAACAGCCTTGCTTGTTTAAAAAAAACTATAACTTCATTATGTTCATAAAATGGAAGTGAGATGGCAGCTGTGTCCTAAACTTATAATAAAAATGTTCTGCGAATTAAATGGCTCTTGGAAGAGACTTCGTAACTATTTGTAAGCAATAATATTCCATTACAAAAACGTTGCTAGTTTATTTCTAATCCCGTTTACACGCACGCGAATATTGCGCACGCCGACAGAACGAAGGAGGTAATTTTTTCTCCAGAGAGTGCGTTCAGTGCGTCAAACAAGTATAGCGTTCTTTTTCACTCGAAGATTTCTGCCAAAGGGATTGGAACATAGGGAAGTTCAAAATTGAGGAAGATCTCGCACTAATATTCCGCACTTCGGAATTTTCAGCTCAAAAATACCATTCCGCCATAGTGAGATAAAGGTTTCGAAATACAGTACGTGAAATTCGGCAATTCGAAATAATCGCGTAACAACTCGAGTATAAACTCCCTAGGCTGAATTGGAGACGAAAATCCTACTGAAATATGCCGTACAACTACATTTCACTTGCACACTGTGGCAACACAGCACGGAGAAAGTTCTCTCATGCGCTCCACGTCCAGCTATTATTTTATGTATATTAAACGAAGAATCATGTTTGGACTGCTCGGGATTTCAACCTGCATCTACAATATGCAGCTCAGAACAGTAAGTAAATTATCCGTGGAGCCGCAAGAGGCTGACTAACTACAGAGCTATGTTGCAACACATTGCATATAAAATAATGCCACAGTAAAACATTTTGCCACTGACATTTTCGTCTCCAATTTAATTTACTTAGCCCACAATTCATGTGTGTGTGTATGGATGCTGGGAAGTCTTTGGCTGGTGATGACGATCGATGTCGCTTTATGTTCTTTTTTCTTAGTTTTTGCTGTGTTACGAATAATAAACATGTTTTCTTCTCTTGTTCGTGTCCTTTATTTCGTGTGTTTTGTGTCGTCACTACGGCGCCAGGAAAGTGTTTCCGACCATGCGTTGCTATGTGATTTCCCATCGTCTGGGTGTACTCTATCTCTCCTGAAAGTCTGTAACCACTGTACTGATACTCTATATATATATACGAGAGAGAGAGAGAGAGAGAGTGACAAGCAGCGAGAATCGGAGAGCTGAATTCAGGGCTCCACACACGACAAACTTCTAGAAGGTAGCAAAGCGATGCGTCCATGCATGGCAACTCCTGTAAGCTCTCACGCAGAGTGACATGTTTGTAAACACGGGGCGGAGTGAAGTGAGGAGGCGTCCCACTGTTTATAGAATCCTTCCCTGGAATTTCCACTCTTGCCTCTCCCTCCACTAAACCACGGCTACCATCGTGCCACGACCACCGCAGGGCGTATCGTGTTACCTTGGGACAAACTATCTGGTCAAGCTAACATAAGTCCCGTTGTACTTCGTGGCAGTGGTTTTCAAACGCGTTGCAGCGAGTTAAGGCTATTCTTTTTCTGACGAAACTATCTAACCCAACGTATATTTGTATAAATACGTAAATTACACAAGCATCAAACTATGTCGCTATAGTTTCAAAAATTCAGCACGTTTAATTGTAACACCATTTCCGGGCCCCTCAAAATGACAAAATAAAAAAAATACATTTTTTTCCCCAAAACTGTCGTATCTGTAAAAATAACAACCGGATTCGAAAAACACAACTATAGAAACAAGCTATGCTGCCCATAAATAAAATAATGTGGCCACGGCTTAAAGTCCTATAGGAAAAAGGATAATAGTGAAGCACTGCACGCCAGCTGAGTGGCTTGCACGGAGAGGCGATAATGTATTACATACGTCGGTCAACGTTTTACGGATGTTAAAATTATTTTCAAACAAAAAACGCGAGTATTTTTTAACTTTGGTTACTATAAAGGCCTAGATAAAAAATGAAAAAATTATAAAAATAACAATTTTCCTTTTTTGCAGATTTTGTTATTTCAAGCCCTTATTTTATCTAAAAATTGTTTTTAGTTTTTTACTCTAAAGTAAATCATACTACCTAATAATGCTATAAAAATAAACATCCGCTAGTAAAATATATATTCTGTAAATATATCGCATCAAATTTTGACGAGTAGTTCAGATTTTATTGACTTTTGAGTATTCCGGTCCTTCGCTCGACATCGTACCATACCCCTTAAGACACCATGTTCATACAAAACTGTTTCGAAGCCTTCCAACATAGGTAAAATTGGCCTTTTCAGACTGTCGTACTTCAAATTGTGGATCAACCGGACGGATAGAAGACTTGGAGATTTAATCATGCACTGAAATTTTGCTACAGTTTTTCCACCAATCGAATTATAAGGTCAATGTTTGAAGTCCCATACTAAAAAAGGATCAGCATTTGAGTGAGTGAGAGATTTTGGTCAGGGCTTAACATCGAGGTCGTTAGCGATGGTGAGGGGTGACACGAGGTGAGATGGAGCAAAGCCGGAATGAATGTGCGGAGAAAACGGGAGATCCCCTAGAAAACCCGCCGACCAGCGGCATCGTCCGGCACGATTCCCACCGGGGACCGACCCCGCCGGGAATCGAACCCGGATCGCGTTGGTGGGAGGCGAGAGATCTGACCTCTATGTCACCGCGGACCCATCAGCATTTTATGCGCGCTTTGTGGTCGTCCATATAGTCTCTGTCGCTTCTGAGACTCTAGTGCTCCAATCATTTCAGAGTAGACGGGATTTGTATAGGTTGTCCACAAAAACGTAAGATGACATTTAACGTTTACAGTGTGGCAACACTGCGTGGAGCAAGTCCACTCTTGCGCTTCACGTCCAGGTATTATTTTATGCTTGTTACATCAAGTAAATTTACACTGTAAATAAACTTCCTAAAATGTTTAGGAAGTTATTATCCCAGACGCAGTATGGGACAGTTACCATACTTTCATCTCGTAAATATGTAAACTTTTACAAATGTTACAATACAAGTCTGGTAACTTTAGTACGCATTTGACTGTTTTGTAATTAGGTTTAGGAGTGTTACCATGGATGTCTGGGAAACTATTCTACCATACCTACTTTCTTAGCGCTCCTATGCGCAAGTCTGGTAAATTAACAAACAATTTTTTAGAGTGAGAACCATGTTTGGACTTCTCGGGATTTTAACCTGTACTCATTATATGAAGGTCAGAACAGCGCTAGTAAAATAATTTAAGGCCTCGCTCTTTAGTTATGCAGTGGGTTAGAGATATATTTTTTAACGCAAATTAATACATACATCAAAAATTCATTCATACAGTTTTAACACCTATGTATCATCGTTTGTATCTGAATTTTTCTGTTGCAACACACCAAACGAATTTTTAGATTTTTGCCCCTGAAATATCACGTATTTTGTTGTCAAAATGAGCCAAAATGAAGCAAAATAATATTTTGCTAGCAAACGGTACATTATTAAAAAAAAAAAAACGCTCTGGAGAAATTGTGTATCGTAGAACTGTACACAGTCTCAAAAATTTTCAAAACATTTGGTTAAAAAATATTTGAGTTATTTGTAATTGTTTTAAATAAATGAAAGATCATGGCCTTAAGATATCTGTGAAGCGCAAGAGTGGGCTAACTACAGTGCTATGTTGCCAAGTTGTGCAGTCGTCTCCAATTTAGCCCAGGATTCACGTTCTGTGTTTATAATGCGTTTGTTTCTGGACGACCTGAAAAGCATGGCCTTTTCCGCTAAATTTCGGTCTGTGCTGAGAAATACTCAGCGGAAAGCTGTCGGCCCGTTTGCTTCTAGCGCCGTTTTGTTCTTCGACGAGACATCATGCGCACTTGAGAGATGTTTTTCCCCATAGGGCTTGTAATCAGGGTTCTGCCCTATCTATGGACCAGAGAGCGCGGTGGTATAAGTCTTCAGAGGTCGAGTGGGTACGTGCTCGTGTGCGTATGTAGAGAGAGAGTGCCGAGGTGCCACGTGTATCGGGAGACGTGTACGACTAATCTGGAGCAGATGCGATAAGACGAGAGCCGCAGCATCCCGCAGGATGCATTGTGTGCTCGGAATAATGCCGCTCGCACGCCACAAGTGCCTGCCAAGGCTCCGACCTAGCCCTCCATCCCTTCCAACTTCACAACACAATCCAGACCTGCCGTGTTGCTCTGGATCTCTCTACCACGTTACCACCCTCACCCACACTACCCTGCAACCTCTCCTCCATCCTTCTCTCGCTCTTGCCCTTTCTCCCACGTGTTATGCGACCTGTGGGGCAAAAACAGCCCACGCCGCAGTGTGGTGCGCCAAAAAGGGTCAAAGTTGATCCCTCGATATTAAAGGCGGTTACATAATTAAAAACTTTAGCAGTAGATTTGAACACATGTCTTGTAATGGAATTGTACAGAATGGCATACCTATACGCTTAAGAGTGTTCAAGTGGGGAAAAAAAATCATAATTTTATATTTGAATGAAGCAGCGTAAGTTTTGTAGGCATTTCTAGTGAGTAAATTTTCCTTTTATAAATTATTTTTATCTCAGCCAGTTTTCCCATAATGGCATTTCAAAGTCAAAATTTGCACGTTTTTTGTTCATACACCCCCGAAAACCAATCAACACAATGAAACGAAAAAATTCGCAGTAGAAGTATATGTCACGGGCTAGGGTTTTACGTATATAAAAAATCAAATGCTATATATTTTTGTATTAAAAAAAAATTTCCTTGAAGTAGCAAGAAAATTCCTAATTTCAGAAATTTTTAAAAACCAAAACATTATTAGAATGGGTTTTTATATACTTAAAGCCCTAGCCCGGGACATGTACTTTCATTGTGAATTTTTTCGCTTCATTATGTTAATTATTTTTCGGTGGGTGTATGAACTAAAAATATGCAAATTTTGACTTTGAAATGACATTATGAGAAAACTGGCTGAACTAAACATTTTTTTGTAAGAGGAAAATGTACTTTCAAGTAACATCTGTAAAACTAACACTGTCTTATGCAAATATGAAATTATGTTTTTTTCCCCACTTGAACATCCTTAAGGGCGTTCACGCGGCAAAAATGTGTAATTTTATATTTGTACGACATGGTGTCCGTTTTTATAGACGTTACATGTGACTACATTTTTCACTTGTAAAAATTTTTTAACTCTCATAGTTTTCCCATAGCGGCATGTCAAAGTCAAAATTTGCAAGTTACGGGAATATAGAAATAACAAAAACCAAATGACTTACTCTAATGAAATACTTTACACTGAAAAAATATTATGGGACATATGCTAATAGCTTTAAAAACACACGATGAAATTCCTTTGTATTTTTTTTAAATTCTGAAAATTATAAAAATTTTCTTCAGTTATGGAAATTTTTTTAAAAAGACAAAGGATCCTTGTTATGGGTTTTTAAATTTTTAGCATATGGCCAATTCTGTCGAAGTAAATTATTTCATTCGAGTAAGTCAGTTGTTTTTTGTTATTTCTATGTTCCTGTGACTTGTAAATTTTGACTTTGACGTGCCGCGATGGGAAAACTATGAGATCTAAAAAATGTGTACAAGTAGAAAATGTAGCCAAAAGTTGCGTCTATAAAACGAATTCTGTGATGTGCAAATATATAATTAGTAATTTTCGTAACGTGAACGCGCTTACGTCAAGCAGCTTTGACTTTAATATTCTGATAAACTGAAAACTTCAAGTCAAAGTCACGCTGGCCGTTCGCTAAGAACCAGCCGATAACGTATTGTTACAAAATTAATATTTAAGTCATTATTATATTGGTGGTTCATAAGTTATTATTAATTTGGGGGGTTTCACTCAGATGGTAGCTACACTCTACATCTGAATTAGCGAATATTCACTTATTCACACCGATGGATGGAGCAGTTTCATCAAACTGAATCAGTGAGAAACCACTGTGAAATTGGTGACTAATTCACTGATTACGATAAAGAGTGCCAACATTCCACAAGTTAATTAGTGAATGTCCACAGACTTTCCAATAATTTTTCACTGATTCAAAAAGTGAAAACTGTTCTTTGAAAACAACTGTAAAAATCTGTGAATATTCACCGATTCACTTGTGATAAGATAAAACTTGACAGAACAAATTCGAAGAAATCGTAATTTTGCGCACGGCAAAAATGCTGTGTAAGTTTAGAAGAAAATGTGTTCGCAAACTACTAACCTATCATTAAATAGTCAGGTACCAGAAGGTTTCAAGTGTTTAAAACTATTTTGAATACCGAAGGAAACTATTGCAATGAATGTTTATGAACATACTGTAAGTTACAAAACAAAATTAATTTCTTCATCCTTTTGTATTTTTCCATACTTGTACGTTACCAAAAAATTATTTGGAAAATTGTTGCCAAAAAATGTTACGGAATTACACACAACCTGTAAAATTCACGAAAAGGTATATATACATACACAGTACAAACGTTTTCTGCCAATATACACAAATTATGCGGTGTAAATTAAAATCCTATATTCTACAGTATACTGTAGGAAAATTTTGTTGAAACTTTTCGTACTAGCCCAAGTGTCTGAGACTTTTACATTAACTCAGATTCCATAGCATTCCAACACATTCAGCCAAGAAGGCCAGTACGAAGTCTAATGAGACGTGGGGGCGTTTTGCCCAACAAAAAAAGAGAAAAAAATAGTAACCTGGTATTCAACTTACTGCACAGTTTATAATGAAATCTAGTTGAACACCAGTTGGCACCCATCCATTGTGTCGTCCTATTTTTTTTTTTTTTTTTTTTTTTACTGCGCAAAAATATCACCCAGGAATGTTGTTTTAATGGGCAGTAAAAATACTTTTTTACGCTATCCTATAACTTAAGCTTCCAGTAACATTTGCAGTTTAATTAAACAATATTCTACGTGAATTGCAGTCTTAATCTTAAAATATGGCAACACGACTGGTTTAAACGTAACAAACCTGCCCTAATAAAGTCACGCAATTTTTTTATCAATTACTTATCACAAATGCAAGAAAGTATAGTTCGTTCGGGATAAAGTGAGCACTAAACATTTTACCTCTGAAAAAAAAAAAAATCACTAGCCGTTACTGCGTAAAAGTTGACATTAACAATAGTTGCCGTACTATTTGCATCGTTGGCAGCGAATTGCCGTATTTAGTTCCATGTATGTTCCTACTTAAATGCAACAATGCTAAAATAGAATAAACTGAATTCGACATATTTGTGTTTTTATATAAATAGTAAACTTTTTTTATCAAACTATATTAAGGCTTCTGCCTACCTCGGAGCGCGGCGGGAGCAAGGATAGGGTTTTACATGTTAAACTAAATTTCGTGTAGCTCTGTCTCCCTTTGAGATATCGATTTCGGATGAAAACCATTTTCTGCATTTATAAGAGGAGAATACTTCTACGTAAACGAAAATGTGAAAATAATTTTATGAATACAGGGTTTAGAGTGTTTAATCGGCATGAAAAAACTTATTTGCTCATAGTTTTCAGGGTATTGATATAACTTGCTAAAAGATTCCGTAGCAGTGTGGGCCGTATCGTACTGAACAAAAAAGTCAGTGGTGGCATATATGTAGGTTTGAAAGTGACTATTTAGGAATATAATTTAACCCGTAACGCCCTATCCTTGCTGCTGCCGGAGCTCTGAGGTAGGCAGAGTCCTTAAGGTTACCTACCGACTGCACAATTTATCATATACGCGCAAACATTAATTGACGTGTCCAGAGAGGTTAGACATTTCCCGTCGTTAGCCGTTACGTGCGGAAAGATACGAATTGGCTGAAAATAGAACTTTATCAGGGCATATTTGAGTGCTCACATTATCCGGAACCGGCTATAGAAAGATTTCACGTCTCGCAGGCAACGCGGTAATTTTTTCCAGGCAGACCAAACTGGCTCGGTCAGGCAATATGCGGGAAAGCAACCGACTATGGCCTGCAATTAGAAACAATCAACTTGCGAATTCGAGAAAAAAAACTGTTCGTCAAGGAATTAGTTGGCATCTAACGACTCTACGTACCATGAGAAGAAACAAGTACGGTTACGATATGTAAACCGGAGTTACTTTAGCTCTAACAGGGTAACATTTTCCTAATCAAAATGGTGGTTTTTAAAACTTTTATTTATAGTTAGTAAACTTTTTAATTTTGCTACAAGATGTTGCAAAATTGGAAGTTAATATTTTGGAGGAACAATATCGTATCTAAAATAACAAAAATATTAAATGGTACGAAAATGTACCGTTTCTGCACTGCAGTTTACAGTACATTATGTAATGGTGCACAACGCACGACCATGGATCGTGTTACTGTGAAATGCCGTTACATACCAGACGAAACGTATTTAATTGGAAGTTATACACTGTCCGATGCAGCATTCCTCAGTGACACGACCAGCCCGTTCGCCGTGCACTGTAGGCCCCTTCACACAACCAAATTTTGCTTAAAGTTTCTGTCAAATTTATTGAATGACGTGTGACGCCATGCTGACATCATAACTACGGATATTTTGTCTTTCAATTTACTGAATGTCCTGAGTTTCCACAAAGGTTTTCGTTTCAAACATTCTTGAAATGTTCTTGAATTAAAACATTTAAAAACAGGAAAGAGGGTAATCTGGCATTATAAATAAAAAAAAACATAAAATTTGAGTTCTGTAAGCAAATTAACCCAATTTAAAATCAAATACACGCATAGTTTCTTTTAAATAATACATACTAAAATAATGAGAAATGTTGTATTGGTTTAACCAAATATTACTGTGTCGTGCACGATTAGTAGATATATGTAAAATAGCCAATTTATTTATTTAGTGCATCATTTGTTTACAAATAGTGCGATAACTTTTCAAGTGATCCTTTCAATATTTATTTAATCAAATTTCTTGAACCATTGTGCTATTCAATAACTTGAATTCAATAGCGTTTTCGTGTCTATGTTATGCAAATTTTTCGTCTCCTTTAGACGTGTGAATTGTGTTTCCGCAAAATATAATCGATACCCGTATATTACAAAAACCTAAATTTTTTTAAACAATCCAACAATTATAAATTACTTCATAAAATTACCCCAGAACTAATGCAGTGCACCAAAGTTACTCCATACGATCAAAATCACCGGTTTATCATTAGTTTCCGCTTTTTCAAATGAGTTATATTTATTGACACACGTACGATAATGAACTGAATTTTGCACTAAAAGTAACGGAACGCATGTTCAGCTTACAAGTTTGGGGAATTTTCTCACACACTGATGCGTTAAAATTAACATTATTTTTTATAACAGTGCCAAATAATTATTTCGGTAACAGTTTTTTTTTTTTTCAATTATTTTTATCAAATGAAACGTTTGTACAGTAACTAGTAAATATGGATCACCACGAGAATTCAAATCAGCAGAGAAAAATGGTATCTTGGTGTTGAAGGAAACTACATGCAGTTCTGCCAACACACCTATAAAAACCGGAGCTCCAGAAAGCTTGCGCTCTCGCGTCTTTAATGAAGTCACTGCAGCAAACGTTCCAAGAAAAAAATACGACAACGTTGGCAGCTCGTAAAAGGGAGTGTGTCATTAAATTTTGCCCCCGTGCGGTGAGTCGAGACCTCCGTAAATTGTGCGAGGCGAAACATACGAGCGACGCAAAGGATGCTCAAACAAGAGAGTGACGATATTTTGTTTTCTCAAGTTCGCGGCACAAGAACAGGTTTTCTTCAAATTTTATAATCGATGATTATGATCTCGATTCTTTCAGGGGGGGGGGCGGAAGGGGTTGCACCAGAAGTTTTAATTGTTTTAATAATTTCTATATTCTATGAGACATGGTTTGTTTTGTAGACATACACTGTTGACTATTTATTTTGCTGAAATTTGTCTTATATTAGCTTTTATAATGTTTGTATAATGACATGCATTATCGTCACTTAACATGTTCATTAACACAACTTTCAAGATGGTATTACGCCCATACTATTGACAATAGAGGCGTGGTTCCTTTACTCATTATTCTTTATTTAGGTCTGGCTACCTGCACCCGTGAGCTTTTCCACGATTTACTTTTTACCATTTAAACATGTTTCAACTGCCTGGGACCTACCATTTTCGTTCACAACTGCTACGATACGTACGCAGAATGCTAGCACCAAACTGATCTGCGACTTTCAGTATTGTACTTGTTGTTTACTGTGAATGTTCACCATAGTCTGTACGCTGAACACATCACACGGATGTTCGCAGGATTGCCTATGCTCTAGGCTCTGTATGTCTGCGCGAATTATTCAAGTGTGTTTGAGCACAAATGGCACGTCCTAGACAGTTGCAACAAGAGGACCTTTTTTGTTACTCAGGTCTCATTTCTCCATTAACCATCTTCAAATGTTCGAAAATGCTGATGGTAAAAAAGTTATATACAATTAGAGGTTAGGCACTCCTATTCTTTTCATAAGGGTGGAAGGCATCAAGTTGTATTTGCTGTAGATTTAAAAGTCCCAATAGCATAAAGCAATGCTCAAAATATAGTTTTTTATGTCATTTAGTTTCCGATATTTTGGGGAAATACGATTACAAATTTCTATATTGAAAGTCTCATTACGCCCTTAACGTATTCAAAATATAATTTGTGCTTGTTTTTCCATAATGAATCGCCTGCCAGAGTTTGTCGGTGTTGTTCAGTAACATCCTGTATACACAGTATGATTCTAAATTCGACCATCAAACATCGGCAAATAGTACTTTATATAAAATGAAGCAGAAAACATACAGGACACCTAGTACCTCAATTAACAGAATATTAAAGGAGCAATAAGCCCTTGAAAATTGAAGTTAGAAATAGTGTTTTCTGGGAAAATCGTGTGAGATACAAGGACAAAACCCAGAAAAGTGTTTTATGTTACGAAGATCTGTAAACCCACAGCAAATGCTCGTTCAAGACTTCCGCCGTTATGAAAAACTCCGGGGTGACAACCTCCTTGTATATCTTAAAAGATTTGCGCTGTATGGATATGAAGGTGTTTGAAGACGAATAATTGGCGAGCATGATACGAGTAAAAAAATAGGTCTTCTTCTAGCAAGTGCGTAGGAGACACTGATTCCGTACAAAACTATAATCAAGAACTAATGCTACGCGCGGCGTTACAGTGCATTCTGGCATTGGTCTGTCACGTTGAACTGCACAAAATTGACGACGATTTGGCAAACAATAACGACAGCTTTTTAGATCGTGTAATGTTAGATTCAAATGTAACGGGCACTTGTTATCCAGCGGTACAATTTTCTTGATTTTATTGACACGATGATATGAGACAACAATAAACCTGGTATAAACATCAAGAGCACCATAGTATTTAAGAGTAGTTACACAATGTTGAATATCATAATGAATACTGTTGTGCGTTAAAAAAAAACCTAGCGTATAGGTAAATTGTACAATGCCCATGAAATGATGGTTGCATATGTCAACAGGACAAGGTTCCAGAGAGTACCTTGTTACAGAGTTTAGCAGTGATTTCGAAAATATTTTTTTTATTGCCACATAATACTCATATCAAAATTTCGCTACACGGTTTTGACACTTATATGTTATAATTTGTAGCTGAATTTTGGTAAAATTATACTGAACGGTTTTTTAGATTTCATTACCCAAAGTACCACGTTTTTCGTCGCGAAAATGAGCAAAAATGAATGAAACTATTTTTTTGCTGGCAAATGGTACATTATTTTAAAAAAACGCGTCCACAGTATTGTGCATTGTGTGATTGCACATTGACTCAAATTTTTTCAAAACTTTTGGTTAAAAAATATTTGTGTTATTGGCACCAGTCTGAAAAAAAAACTCGAGAACAAGCCCTTAAACAATTGCGTTTATAAATGCCATGTTTATGTTATTATATTTATTTTTAATTTGATAATAGCAGTTTACAGTAGCATAGAAAACATTACCCCCCCCCCTTCCCGGCTCAACGATTTAGACAACCGTACAACTCGCTAGAAAAATTGACGGTTTGGTATACGGATAATTTCTCGTCAACTGCAACGTAAAAGTCGGTATTCTAGCGACAAAGTCGCTAAGTTGGCAACGGCAACGGGTTGGCCTGCATGCCACGTGGAACAGCCAGAGCTGCGCCACCCACGTGACGTAGTACATAAAAAAGGTGGGATGGGGGCAGGGGGTTTGCTTGATGTGTCAGCAGAGCGCGCGCAGATAACACTCTAGTCCTCGAGGTGTGGCCGGTTGCCAGTACACACATACTCGCTCTGTTTGAGCGGGCGAACAGGGAAGAGAGAGAATGAAGGAATAGATATATAGAGAGAAAGACACAGAAAGAGAAGATAAAAAGAAAGAGAAGGCGAGAGAGACGCCATAAACACCGCGGGGACGCCAAGCTTCGCTCCACACGGGCGAACTTTCTGACGTGTGGTATTTCACGGCGCGTCCACTATTCCTCCGCACGATAAAAAGTGACGGGATATATATATATTTTTTTTTTCTCAACACGTACGTCAAAATGTTCTCGCCATGTTCGCGACTATGATACACTAAAGACTGACATATCTATTAGCGCTTTGTGTCAACATGTGCGTTTTGTTTAGTACAGCCTGTATCGACTATTACACCGGCTTATACCTCGCACGCCAAAAAACAATACTGCCACCGTAAAAAAAAGTTTTTAGACAGTCACTATTTAAAATTTTAATGTGCAGCCATACGCTAATCTATTACTGTAAATTCTTGAAATTTTCAGAAAGAGTGTATTATTTAAACAAATTTACGTACTAATTGACGGCCCAGTTCAAAAGGTAAACAACTCAAAAATAGCGTTTTTGAGATTGGCTCACCAAAAGAAAAACATCACGTAGATTCACTTGTTTTAATAACGTGGCACTTCTTTCCAGTTGCCAGTAATGTTCTAGAAATTTTATTTATTTTAATTTAAAGTGTGACAATTTTATCAAAGGCAGGTCATAAACATTTTTTACACCTTAAATAGAAGCCTCTGTACATTTGTTTCAAATTAAAACAAAAAAAAAAAGTGTTAGTTATCAGATTTTTCGGCAAAACCGAAATCTTTCTATGTGCATTTTACGCACAACTGGGAATTTTGAGTTTCCTTTTTGAACTGGGCCACCGAAATAATAATAGCGATTTATGGCTTGTGATTGAGAACTGGGATATAATTGTTGTGGCTGTTAAATATACCACAACCCAAATGAAAAACCACCATGTTAATGCTTTGGCACTGTTACAGTAATAATTTTAAAGAAATGGTTTCAGAACTCAAAATATGTGTCACATCTTTAAGGGGGCCGTCTGGCCCGGGTGCCGAGCGGTGTGCAGAGGTTCGGTCATTTCCAGATTATTCTAGAACTGCTCATCGTACATGAGTGATGTCTTCTTAGAAAAGCGTTCATAGATCGTTACAAGTGCGTATACACATTTCAAGTTCACCACTAGTCATTAAGGCTATTCAAGACTAGTGAATATCAGCACTCTCTCATATTCTTATGAAACTCGGAATATATGCTCTGAATCACGTAAATAGACAACAAAAGCGGTCGCAGACATTGTATAAAGGCTAGTGCGTGCTCCCCGCGCGCTTCAGTCTGAGGAAGGGCGTGGAAGGATGAGGTTACGTCGCTTGAGCTCTCCACTCACATAAGAAAGGCGAGCGTAAGAAATAGTCGCGTGGAAGATGGGGAAGCGCACATATTACTGCACACGTATACCACAACGAGTCGACAGTTCGCATTGCTATAAACTTGGTATCGTTGTAATCACGATGAATGACGCTATTGGTTAAAAACAAAATATTTGAATGAAATTAAAACGGTATTCGCTTCTTGTGCACCTAAGATGTCGCTAATATTCGACATTAAAAAACCTTATTTTTAGCAATATTTGAAAAATACGAAGATGCGTCCTGTCATGTTTTACAAACTTTTGTCCATTAAGCGGCGATATCTATTCTTAGCGTAAATAAATTCATTTTAGTAAGTCTGATAGTGTTCCTTAGTTGTATGCGCCCGTAGTCACGCATATTTTGACTTTAACATGCCGTTATATGAATACTATGCATGCTAAAATGTTTTACATAAGAGGAATATGCAGTTTCAAGTAACATCTACAATACTGACATAATTTGGTACACAAATAAAATTATTAATTTCACACTGGAACGGCCTTAAGGGAGCGTAGTAGATAAATAAGCGCTGAATTCTTCAATTGAGATCTACACTTTTTGAAAGTCAATACAGAAAAATCTACAAAACAGCAATCCTTGATAATTATATTTGCCAACTTTATGAGCAAATATTTACCAAGAATGATGCATTTGTTAAGCGTGATCTCTTGCGCCGCATTTAAATGTACGATATTTCGGCGCCAGAGATTGTTCTTCATACATACGTTACTCGAGAAAAATGTTTGTTCAGAAAGTTGGCAAGAATTATTGTCTGGGACTGATGTTTTTTTTTATTTTCGCGAATTGGATTCGAGAAACCTACAATTATGAACTGATGCAAGTAGCACTGCATTATATAGCTACTATGCACTCTTAAGGGCGCCGCCTACCCGAGCGTGAGAGACTCAAAAGCGACGGAGCAGTAAGGTCGACCTTGAAGCGCACATCAAATACCGCGTCGCCTCAACAAGCCAAGCGCTGACATAACGTGCTAGGTTCCCGCCGGACGGTTTTTACTATGGTACACTAAGCTGTGGCCATACAATTTTATCGGTGGAAAGTCTGCAACTTAGTTCAGTGCAGGTCGCAATCTGAGTTTCACACACATCCGGTTTGTACATTTTGAAGTACGGCAGTCTGAAAATACCGTTTTTAGCCCTGTTGGAGGGCTTAAAAACAGTGTTTTTAATGAGTATGGCGTCGTAATAATGAGGTTTCGACCTTGTCTGAAGTTTGTTTTCTTTTCGTACGTTGGCACAATGGGCACACATGAAATATTTTTGTAGAAAAAACCTGTTTACGCATACACTGCAACGCATTTGAAGCGCGAGGTAGGCGGCCGCCTTAAGGCATATTTTCTAACGGCTGAAAATTGGTGTTTTTTGCGGTCGTTTTTTCTTAGTCTCTTTCCAAGATTTCTGGGACGACATAGTATTGCAATGGCGTATGTCCACAATAATACAGCTTGCCATTCTGTCCCATTGCATGAAATATTCAAATACATTGTTCTTAAGTTGATAAATCTTGCCGCTGACTCATTTAATAGGTACAGGCTTGTACAATACACCTTAACTGCAACACCGAGTTGTGAGTCTTCTATTGTAAGCTCGTCGGTGCTGGGTTAATTTTTTGACAGCTGGCAAACATCATTACATATGTAAAAATTTCATATTTTACTGTCGTTTGAAAATATATTAGCTATCTGATTAAAATAATTAAAGTAAATTAATAGCCTACTGAAAACAGAGCAACTTGAGACAATGACAATGCATAGTACACTCTAAAAATAGTTAGTAAATTTTCCACACGTGCGTATAGAAACGCTAAGAAAGTTGGTATCGTAGAATAGTTTCCCAGACATCCATGGTAGTAATCCTAAACTTTTTAATTAAACAGTTATATGTATACTGAAGTTACCAGACTTGTATTGTAACAACTGTAAACGTTTGTATATTTACAAGGCTGAAGTACGACAAATGTCCCATACTGAGTTTAGGTTAATTACTTCCTAAACATTTTAGGAAGGTTTTTTTTACAGCGTAGATCACAAGAAGCACAGCAGCAGAAAAGTCATAAAAGTGCAATCTTTCATGGGATACACTTAATGTCCATGTATGAGGATAGATTCTCTACCACGAAGGCCTCATATTTCTTTCGATTTACAGGTGGATTGGTGTAAAGAGAGAGAGTGAGAGATTTTGGTCAGCCCTTAACATCGAGGTCTTTAGCGCTGATAAGGGTGACATGAAGTGAGTATGAAGCAGCACTGGAATGCAAGGGCGGGAGAAACGGGAGATCCCCGAGAAAACCCGCTGACCAACGGCATCGCCCGGCACGATTCCCACATGCGAAAATCCGGGGACCGACCACGCCTGGAATTGAACCCGGATCGTCTTGGTGGGAGGCGGCCCCTGGCGTAAAGAGTTTTACACGATTAAAAATCAAGCATTATTACCTACGCAATAGAAATTTAAATATTTCCATCACCCTAGTTGAAATCTAAGTTTGCACAATTACATTTTACTGATCAAGTTCGATTATATCGTATCCGCTTCTATTTAAAGCAAAACAATTTAAATTGCTTTAAAAGTTTCACTGCCTAAACCTTCATGCTTACTTTGTTAAATGTGTTTACAACTTCAAAAGAAAGGCATCGCGAGGAAAGTTGTCTTCAGTGCTGCCAACATAGTTCTTGGCCTGTTACAGCTGGTTGTTTTAAACGACAGTTTGTTGGTAAATACGCTTAGTTTGATTCTAGCGGGTATTAACTTCGATCCGATCAAAAGCAGCTGTTATTCATTGCAATAAATATTATCACACATCAAAGGTTATTTTAATGATAGTGTAGCCATTGTTTTTTAACCAGCGAACGCTGCCAGAAACAGAAAACAGAAGTTTTAAACGAAAGGGTAGAGTTCACTTGCCCACCTCGTTTGTTTTTTCCGTAAATGAAATTGCAATGTTTTCCTACTTATATGTTTGATACAACCCTACTACTATTATTATCATTTACAAAGTATCTCGTAATAAACTAAAACAGCTTTGTTAGATTAATTTGTTGTTTTTTTGTTTGTTTGGTAATGTATTTGGCATTTAGTGTTAATATATCCTTGCTATCTTGGTGTTCGTTTTGTGTAATTATTGACATAGACTACAAAGTAAAATGTTACGAAACCACTTCAATTTGTTCATCGAAAAATATCGTGCACTGAAAGTGGCGCACGGACGGTGGTATAATGTTCCGCGTTCACCTTTTCTACGCTAAGCCGCTAAATTTATTCGCAAAACGTTTATGTACGAAAATAAGACATACTTGGAAGTAAGTGCCTAACATTCTAAAAATGAAGCAAGCTTATTAGAAACATAATTTCGGAGCCCCTCAAAATGGCTAATAACAAACTTTTTCAGCCTGCTGTAAGTAAAAAAAAAAAAAAAAATAATTGCCCGAATTCCAAAAACACATAAGGCTAGAAACATGCGTTGGACGTTGCTTTAAATCTTTCGCAAATAAATTGTAGTGGCCACCGCTTAAAAGTCACATGGTAATAGGCGTAAAACGAAAAACACTGCACATCAGTTTGGCGCTCCGCGAATAGAAGCGAAGCTGTTACTGTCGAGTGTGGCAGTCGTAACCTTATAGCTCGTCTCAAACGCGGAAAATGACATCTCCTACATATAGGCTTCTTAACTACGTCATCATAAGATGTTATTATTTCTATTGCTACTACTATTATTTAATGATAAAAAATTTTTATATCGTAGATACTACAACAATTATTTCTAGTGCTTACTAAAGGTTCTGGTGGGCAATTTGTCGGATTAATGGCAACACTGCTTGCCCCGTGTGAGACGGGACTGAGCGGCGCCGGGACGATTCCAAGGTTAACACTTCCCGTCCCCTCCCCTTGCAATAAAACCATCCCCTAGCGACGTAGCGTCTCACCATTTCCAGGGACGTCGCGTGGAGTGTTCCAAGGTGTGCGGTGACCAGCAGTGACTATACACAACACTGAGTTGTCTGAGGAACCATTTGACTTGTATGGTCAGGAACACTCCACAGTTCAAGAGGCAAGGTAGGAATTATCCTGCTTTAATATATACACATTGGTCTCTACAACAACACAACTGCTCAATACGTACAGTCGCTGCTAATACCGCACGCCTTGAAACACAACTACGCTACGCCACTGCCACCAACCTTGAGTAGATGGCTGTCCAGCATCAGAGGACATCGCGTCGAAAAAAAAAAAAAACCAAGGGGAGAAAAACCAGATTGGGAGGGGGGATGTAATTTTTACACAATAACATAAAGCACACTTTAAAGCACTCTGGACCCCCAACTTTTCCAATTTAAGTGATAAATTAGTGCGAGGTCAATTGTACCCAACAATAATACAAATAATTTCACTGAAATCCGTATTGTGGGTCGCGGTGGTCGGGGAGTTAGATCCGGGTTTGATATCCGGCGGGGTCAGTCCCCGTTTTTTTTTTTTTCGCAAGAGAGAATCGTGGCACACGATGCCGCTGGTCGGCGGGTTTTCTCGGGGATCTCCCGTTTACCCTGCCCCTTCATTCCAGCGCTGCTCATGTCACCCCTCACCAGCGTTAAGGGCGAGGTCTACCGCAATTTTCATCCTCATTATTTTATTTTGTATTTGTACCAGACATTTTTTTTTTCTTATTTTAAGACACAAAATTTGACTAAATTTGGCTCTTATAAATATTTTTATCTCTCATAGTTTTCGCGTAATGGCTTGTTAACGTCATATTTTGCATGTTTCCGTTTTAACGACTACACTAAAACCAACTGATATACCAAACTCAAAAAAATCACAGTGGATAAAGACATTGCAGGCTACAATGACATGCTCATAAAATTAAATAATAAACATCATTTTATTTTTTAAAAAAATTATTGAACTTTTTTAAATTTTTATTTTCAGTTTCAGCAATTTTTTAAAATTCAAATAATTTTTATTCTTAAATTTTATGAGCATGTCATTGTAGCCTGCAATGTCTTTTTCCACTGTGACTTTTTTGAGTCTGGTATATCAGTTGGTTTTAGTGTAGTCGTTAAAACGGAAACATGCAAAAATATGACTTTAACAAGCCATTACGCTAAAACTATGAGAGATAAGAATTTTTTACAAGAGCCAAATTTAGTCATATTTTGTGTCTAAAATAAGAAAACAAATATCTAGTACAAATAAAAAATAAAAAAAATGGTGATGAAAATTGCGGTAGACCGCGCCCTTGAAGATGATGCCTTCTGACCAAAAATCTCTTCGCTTCGAATCCGTGTTAGGTAAAAAGTAACGTAGGCAACGGGAAGCAAGTGATCTCGTGTCTTTCACAAGCTTCTAAAGAATAACAATTTGGTAAACCACACATTATAGCGCTGTACAACGAAATTTGCCAGTATTACTGGTAAATTAGCATACTGGCAGTTGTAACCAACAGTTATAGAAATAAGTCAATATGAATCCATTACAACAGATAAACAGTACTGTAACCAGGGTCAAACGAACAAACTTATTTCTATACTGTCCTATTTTGATGAATAGAGATACACGATAAGTTTAGAAACCACTTTTTTTTTTTAAAAATTCTATACTGAAGAAACGAAATGTATTCCAACACGTGCAAAACCCGAAACGTGGCTTTTACAAGAAACAAATAGTTTCGGGAACTAACATTTGAGTGTGGTGTAAAAAAAAAACCAACGCGAAAGTAATTTTTAGACGGTGAGGGAAACCTGAGTTTGTAATTCAAGTTTCGTGACGAAAGTTATGTTTCGTGTATACAGCATAAACGTAAAAACTTAGGTTTATAGGATTGGCGAGTGCTACAGTGACCAATAACATAACCAGAGTTTTTCAAACATAAACGACGTACACGCGGTTCAGAAAATGCCGCATTGTAAGCCCACTAAGCTGATCCTGAATAGCACTGTAGTTAGTCCCCTCTTGCGCTACACGGATATTTTCCGGCCATCATGTGATGGGTGCAGGTTAAGGGTGTTCAAGTGCGATAAACTCATAATTTTATATTTATATGAAATATTGTTAGTTTTGTAGACGATACTTGTGACTGTAGTTTCCTCTTACGAAATAATTTTCGTTCGCGTCGTTTTCTCATAACGGTGCGTCAAAGTCAAAATTGGCATGTTCTGTTGCCAAGCAAATAGTGAAAACCCAATTGACTTACGTGCGTGAACTAATTCTCAGTGAAACAACATCCTATGGGCCACGTAATAAAACATTTAAAGAATCCTGCGAACTGTTTTTGTAATAAAAAAAAGTTGACTTTGCAACTATTTTCTGTACGTTTGCGAATTTTTTAAATTCAAAATGTTACGTCATAGTTTTTTAAATGTTTTATTGCATAGCTCATGGGATGTAAGTTCACACTGAATTATTTTGTTCAAGTAGGTCAGTTGGTTTTCACTACGGCAGTGTAACAAGCAAATTTTGACTTTGACACCCCGTTATGAGAAAACTATGAGAGCTAAAATTGTTTCGTAAGATTAAAATGTACTCGCAAGTATTGTCTACAAAACTAACAATATATTATAAAAATATATAATTATGATTTCATCGTACTTGAACACCCTTAAAAGTCCCGAGCAGTCCAAACATGATTAGCCTACATGTTTACTTAACGTAACTTACATAAAATAATACCTTGACGTTGAGCGCAAGAGAGGACTACCTCCGTGCAGTGTTGCCACAATGCGCATATAAAATGTCGTCATACAACATTTTGCGACTAACATTTTCGTCTCCAATTTAGCCCAGGTTTCACGTGTCGTGCTTATTACGAGTTTGTTTCTGGACATCCTAAACACACATATAATAATTATAGCATGTTACAATTAATTGTTGAATGTTTTTGTATTTGCGGGTAATTTTAGAGGACTATTTATTCAAAAAATCCTTCACCCGCGCCTAATTTAGGGAGCACGCCTCTCACGGCAATCTTTCAAAAGTGTGCCAATTACCTTGAACTAATTGAGTCACATTTATTTCGATGTTGTTTAGAGTGTCGAACAAAATGTTCTGAATGTTCTACCTAGTTTCTTGATCTTCCACAGAGTACAAAAATAAAAGTCTAATAAAATAACAGAAGCAAAAAGCGTCTCGTTGGAGGTAGCTTTCATCGACTACTTCGTTTACGCGGTACAAAAGCCACTAAGAGTTTTCGTAGATGGGTGTGAAGAAACAAACACTGTTATCTCGGTAAGCAACGAACTAATGGCGGCCCGTGTTTTCACGAACAAGGGCAGACTGTTCTTCAGGGTTGTTGATATCTCCCAGCAGACACTCTTTGAGAAGAGACTGTTCGGCGTGGCGACTTTTTAATTTTTTTTTTAACTTAATGGTGTTTTGAAAATTGGACTAGTTTGCAAACGGTGCACCACACGCGAAGTGGTTCTACGGCGTTAGTTTTAATATGTGCGGAAACTTCGTATTTCCGACACGAAAGCATGGGGATTCGTAGATATTATCTGAGTGGAAAACATTGACCCAGGAAAATATAACAAAAAATACAAACAGCTCCTACAGCCATACCAAACCCAAAAACATTGTGTGTATGTTTGTATTATGTGTGTATGTATGTATATTTATGTGTGTATGTGTGTGCGTGTGTGTATACAAGAGAGGAATTTGCCTCTGACCTCACATTCTTAAGACGGGGAGGTTCACATTTTGATTAAAAATAAAAATGATTTATAACTGAAATTGAATGGGCCTTTCTAAAGTTCCCATTAAGCCGTGACGGTAGCTTCTCCGAAAATATATTTATCTTATGTAATTTTAAGAGCAGCGTATACGTAAAGACGTGACCGTTATCCAGTAATGTCAAGATCAGAGTTACGACAACGCAGCCAACATTTCAGGAAAGTATGAAGGCTTACAATCGCACATTATCACTGCATATAAACATAAGAAAGGTCTCATATTTGTGCTGCCTCGGGCCTTACATATAAAGTAGCCCTGGCTATACAAATATATAATTCTCTGGAAACGCATTTTGCTGGATTAAACGAATATTCATATTAATTTTGTGTTACAATATTAAGTCACTGTTCTGTACATAATAATATATATATATAAATCAGTGAAAAATATGTAAGTCATAATGGTTAAGGGGTAACATGCGCGATCGTAATGCGGAAGGTTGCAGATTCGATTTGTGTTTTGTCGTCAATTTTTTATTCTCAAAATAATTACACGTATAAGGATTTTTCTTAACAGATTTTAAATAAATAAGATGAACTTCCTGATCAGATTGAAATTAGTCTTTCAAAATCTAATTTTTCCTAATTGTAAGTACAAACTGGTCATTTACAAAGATATACAGTACCTATTGCTTTTTTTTTCTGAGCACGAACTTTGCAATTTTACAAGACATTTCTTACGGTAAAAACATTTTCGTCGTCACAACGAAATTTTGTTTAAAAATGATCCACTGCAATGTAATTTTGCCGCAAAGGTATTTAATTTGCTGTACAGAAACCTTGCTTACAGCTAAGCAAATATATAAAAAAAAAACTCATGTTTTATGTCACATTTTGTTTTAAACAAGTTTTCATTAAGAATAGTTTAAGTTCATTTGTAGGAAAGATAAATAATCTTTCAGTATAAAACTTGTGTTAAAAATACTACACCTTTCTTCACCACAAACATTTCAAATAAATTATCTTTACAATAACGTAATTATTGTTACTGTAAATTTTAAACAAAGATTTTTTTTCTGCAAAGGCACACATCTGAACAAATATTTAATTGTATCAACGAAAGTATATTTACTGTGTAGCAACTGGTTTACAAGATTTTCTTTGTAAAAGTACAACAATTTTTTTTTAATTTATGAAACTCCGGTTGTTGACAACAAAATTTACTGTTTTTTTAACTGTTGGTACCACGCTATAGTGCGTATGAAGTGGCGTACAATGGTACCAACAAAACCCACACAACTGAGAAAATACAACGGTGATGGTACTGACAGAAGATCACTGCCTCCAGTGTTAGGGAATGGAAGAGAAACGCTCTGAACTTAACGCAGACAATACGTCAACTCAAGGACGCAGGATTCGGCGTTGCCTCGCCCCAACTTTGAACTACGTCACGACAAGGGCAAAGTGCCCCCTTGTTCCTTAACAGTCTAAGTCCCTTTTCTTCCCCGAGACGGCCCCCTGCCTGCTAGCTCGCTATTAATCAGCGTGAAATCACAATCCTTAAGTAGCAGGGCCCTGCGCTGAATTTATGTGCGCGGAATAAATCCAACTTAGGCCTCGACACGGGGATCTGTAGCCTCGTGCACAGCTTGCTTACCGCAACTTCCTATACCGGGCAAAAATAGCAACGTTCTCCTCGTGCACAACCTGCTTACCGCAACCATATACACCGGGCAAAAATAGCAACGTTCTCCTCGTGCACAGCTTGCTTACCGCAACTCTCTACACCGGGCAAAAATAGCAACTTTCTCCTCGTGCACAGCTTGCTTACCGCAACCCTCTTCATCGGGCAAAAATAGCAACGTTTTCCTCGTACACAGCTTGCTTACCGCAACTTTCTATACCGGGCAAAAATAGCAACGTTCTCCTCGTGCACAACCTGCTTACCGCAACCATATACACCGGGCAAAAATAGCAACTTTCTCCTCGTGCACAGCTTGCTTACCGCAACCCTCTACACCGGGCAAAAATAGCAACGTTCTCCTCGTACACAGCTTGCTTACCGCAACCTTCTACACCCAGGGTTGCCATACATCCCGTAAATCCGGGATTGTCCCGGAATAAATGTGTATAAAATTGTCTCGTCCAGTTTAAAATAAATCCCGGAATTCGTTTATGTTGGTGTAACATCAGGTTTATAAGAGATTCAAATGGCCAATGTAGCTGGAAGACGCTATATGGCTAGTCACGAAATATCGAGGTCATCAACAGCTATTTATATCTCGTCCTGCGTTTGCTTTGTTTTCTGTGTTATTTGTACAGCGTATCGCCCTTGGCTTTTCAACTGAAAATACTGGTAAATTCACTGCAATATGGGTGCGTGAGAATCATGGCAACCCTATCTACACCGGGCAGAAATAGCAACGTTCTGACCGCATACACATCAGGCCCATTGTCCTCGCTCGGCGCACGAAGCGTGAATTCTGTTTTACGCGAAAACTAATACACCTGTCAAACTGAAGATTGTTGGGTATATCAGTGAGTCTACTGGATTGTGAAAATTTAGTGACTCTTTCTTTAAAAAATAAAAAAAAAAAAAGTTCAAACATAATTAATAACTTTTTTTTTAGCAAGAACAACACGGCCGACATTTGCAATTCTGTTTCCGCGAATTGCAGATTGAGCGTAGCACGTCCATTTTGTTTGTTTTATTAACCCCCAGAGCACAAAAAGAGGGGTGATATAAGTTTTACGTGTCTATCTATGGCATCGTAGCTCCTAAACGAATGAGCCGATTTTGATGCGGTTTTTTTTTGTTTGAAAGCTGACTTGATCCAGTGTGTTCTTAGCTATGATTCAAGGAAATCTGTTCAGCCGTTTAAATATAATTATTTATTCTCTAGTTTATTTTTGAGTGAATATGAGCAATTCTACTGGTCTGATCAATTTAAAATTTAGTAACCTGCGAGTCGGTTTTTTTTAATATTTGAGAGTTATTATACTACCAAAAACTGCCGAGTGCTGAGGCATTCAATCCACACTTTTATTATTTCCCCCTTTTATTTGGGTGTGTAATATATATATACCTAAATATATGTCGTCTTTATGAAGATTAATATATTAACTAATATAAGAACTAATTATTTATTTTACATGCACAGTGCATGATAAAATATATAGTTGTGTAAACATGCACATCTGACAAACATTTTGAAATACTTTTTCGTGACTTACACAAAAATATACTTCAAATTAGTGACTATATTGGGACTTTCGTGACCAGAAGTCAGCCTGTATACGCAATTGCTAACGAACGTTGTCGAGTCTCACAGTTACAGCATGAGAACAAAATCGAATTATTTCTGTCGCTGTGTTCATTCGTTCTGTCCTCGTTGTCTTTGTTTACCATCGCCGCTATTTTCATGGATCTTGTTTGGACCTTGTCTGGTATGATTCCTTTTTCCGTTTGTTTATTTCAATTACACATCGATTGAATTATTTGTACGTTTGTAGACTCCAGCAATTTCTGGCTTACCTATTTGTTCTTTGTTTTTTTTTTTTTTGCTTATTTTTTCGTGCTTAGTCCCTTTTATGTAACCGTTGGTTTTCTGCGATTCAACAACATCCGCTATACCCACCGTACGATAACTTAATACTTTCTGGAAGACCTGCTCACACCAACTATGTATCCTTCCGCCAAACTACAAGCAAGCCGACGAACATTGTTCATCCGCCACCACTAACTACGTCACCTATAAAATATTGTAATATATGCTATAGGTGGTTCGGGATAAAGTGAGCACTAAAAAAATCTCTGCTAAAGTTCTACTTTCAGCCAATTCGTATCTTCCCGTGCGTAACGCCTAACGACGGGAAATACCTAACCTCTCTGGACACGTCACTTGATGTATGCGCGTTTAAGATAAATTGTGCAGTCGGTATGAATCGCTACAGTTTGACAAAAAAAAAGTGTATTAATTATATACAATACAATAATGTCGATTCCTGTTGATTTTGTTTCATTATTGTTGAATTTAAAAAGGAAAATACAAGGAACTATTTTGCGTGATTTCACTGCTAGCCATACAAGCAGTAAGGGAACTAGAGTTAATGTTGAATTATATGCAGTAACGTCTAGTGATATTTTTCAAAGGAAAAATTTTTAGTGCTCACTTTATCTCGAACTACCTATAAATGTAAATATACATTTTATTTCATTTACTGCAATATTAACACATTTTGTACAGATTCCATTAAACGATTTTCCATATTTTTGCCACGGTTCATAATATACAGAAGAACAACTTCTACGAAATCAATGCCAACCCCAACCATCCTCCAACTATCGCATAACAGACAAGTTTAACTCACTTTTAAAATAATTATTACGAACAATGTTTTACTCGCGGACGCGTAACAATAAAAAATACATTTATTTATCCCACAGATACGCTTTTTCATTTGCATACATAGTTGTATGGTAATAGCTGAAGTATTCCTGGTAATTTTTTTCACCAGTTCGTTTCTAAAAGTATCAACTTACCGTACGGTGGTATAGGAATGACGAAGTCCTATATCTAACAAAACATTTCAGTTCGTCATGCACTCCTATTGCAAAAATTATTCAAAGATAATAAAGTCGTCCTTATATACTTATATTATAAAGTAAAAAAAAAATTAAACTATTAATATTATACCGTTACGAAGCAACGTAATACTTTTTTTGGCATTGAATCACTCTAAAATGCGCAGATAGGCATCACAAAAATTGTTAGCACATTCGCACAATTGAAAAACAATATTTTAATTGTCAAAGTTGGCAAAAAAACGTTTTTTGGCATTGCGTTACCGGCTTTGGTTTTTTCCTGCATCATTTTCTAAAAATATTTAGTATTCAATAAATGCGTTTACATTATACATAACACTAGTTTTTCTGAGGGATTATTCCCATGAAGCTTCTCTGTAAGGATTTTACTTCTCTCAACATTGAAAAGTTTTTAACTCGTTTGTTTAGAACGTAATTGAGATATAATGTACTATTAAAATTGTCCGACCTATTGGCTAAGTAGTTACAACTACAGTAAACTGGGGAAACTTTGGCCCTGGGGGGGGGGGGTAACTTTGTTCCACTCAACATTTTGGTTCTTACGTTGTTTAAAGAAGAACATTTCAAATTTTATCTGATCAGACACAATGCATTTTTTAAAAATTGGAATTCAGTCATTTGTTTATTAATCAAATGACTCCAAAACTAATATTTTGATTATGACAAAATTATCCCAAAATGGACTAAAGTTGCCCCAGTTTACGGTACTGAAAAATGATTGTTAGATATTATAGAAATTGGAAGAAAAAAGTAAGTGGACCAAAAAAGTGCCCTTTTCCCCGTTTTCGAGAAACCATTAGTAACTATATGTAACTGTAACATAACAAAGTTACTAATTAACGGCTTCTTAAACCATACAACATTGTTAGTTTTTTTTTTTTAACATTTTATTACAGTTCTTGTACATTAAATTTAACGCAATAAGAACACATTCCTGATATGTATTCATGAGGTGGCACTACGGTAACAAGTTGGACTTGTATTCGGGAGAATCAGAGATCGATTCCTGGTTCCAGTTGTCCTGATTTCGGTTTTACATAGTTTTCTTAAATTACTTCAGGCGAATGCTGGAAAGGTTCCTTAATGGCCATTGCCGATTCCTTCTCCAGTACCTCATATTGTGCCTAGGTATGTGTCACCGTTTATAATGTCGTCGGTATATGATGCTAAACACATTACAAATTAACTACACAAAATTGTAGGAAGTGCGGAGTTAGTGCTACCCGACATATAAATTCTGTTATGATATACTATTACCATGAAATATTCTTCTAAGCAGTGATATCCTAATATATATATATATAAAAACTAAGGCATTATAAACGTAGTTACACAAATTGCCAAAGTGACAATTTCATGTTCTGAGTTAAAATTAAAATGAGTTTTCGCAAATACTGTCCGGAATACAAATGCAGACAGTCATTTATTTTTGTTTTAGTAAAAATAATTAAAAACATAGAAGTAGAGCAATATTTTCAATAAAGAACAACTTCCGTATGTTCTAACATTGTATTAAAAAAACCACGCCACCTGACCACGGCTCATTTCTCACGCGAAAGAAGCCCTCAGAGAAAATCTCAGTGGTGCGACCCACAGGGAGACGGTCGCTAGGAAGTTGGGCGAGTGTACACAGGGCGCGATATAGGCAAAGCACTTGCAAGGCTTGTTCAATAAATCAGTGCCCCGGGAAAAGGGGTTGGTGTGTGAAGGAAAGGGGTGGTGGGTCTTGGGGAGGGTTGGAAGGGGGTGCAAGGAACTGTAAGGGGTGGAGCAGGAGAGGCAGTACACATGCGCGGTCCACGGAGCAGTTCGTCAAGGGTGGCAACCTTGTGATCTGGAGGATAATTGGCCATTTGTCGAGGAGGAGGGAAAGCCGTGCTACTGGAGAACTGCTTGCTTGGGTTCCCTGGCACAGCAAGAGAGAGAGAGATAGGGAGAATAGAGAGAATGCCAGCCCAACTCCCGACATGGCGACAAGGCATATGCTGCTATAACAAATAGGACGTCCAAACTTCCCGGGGAGACCGACATAAATAATACATGCATCTCCTCAAGCACCAACTGAAACAGCCCACGGACATAAGGCGGTTATTCAAACTGCCATCAGTTCCGTTCTAATTTCCAGGGTCGCCTCACAAATTAAAAATTTTTCCAAGAAAATTCCCGCCCAAGAGCAACAACACCGATTATAGACTCTTGACAACAAATTAATCCATCGACTGAGAAACTCCACATAACAACAAATGTAAAGTTTCCAGGAGACGCAAAAGCCATGCAGAATGGGATTTCTCAAAACAACCACAATTTTCTGTTCACGTTTTGTATGTATGCGGTGAGATGCAGACATGAGTAGTCCAGTTTCAAAACTCATCTTGTCCACTTTCATTAAAACTGAGCAAATCGCGAAAAACTGATCTGCGAGCCCATTTTTGAAGTAGTAATAATCACGAACAAAAATCTTCTGAGTTCATTTGCAATCGCGGTACTGTAGTGGTCAAACCACTCGCCTCCCGGAACATCGATTCGGGTTCGATTTTAAGTCAGGCTGCTCCTGTTTTTCGCATATGAGGACCATGGCGGCAGTTAATGATGGTCGGCAAGTTTTCTCGGGGTACTCCAGTTCCCCACGCCTCTGCGTTCCGGTCGCTGCTTCATCCTCGTCTCATATCGTGGCGAGCTATCAACAATCCTTTCTCTCATCTGAAGGGCGTTGTTACACTACCATCTTAAATTACAGTTTTTCCCGCTACAAGCAATTCTGAAGGCTTATCAACATACATATTAGTTTATGTTGTTACGTAATACATTACTTCCATATTACCTTGGCGTTTGTTGAGAGATATGAAAATAACACAATCATTCTTATCTTGAGATTTTTAAATATTTTTTTAACGAGAGTTTACAGACCAGAAAAACGGAATGAAGCAATCCCAAAGAAATTCGGTCAGTATTTTAAATTTAACAATTACATATTTGCTGTTATATATAAAACACTGACCGAATTCCTCTGGGATTGCTTTGTTAAGTTTTTTTTTTTTTTACTTTGTCATTTAAGAGAAGTTTGGTCAACAAAACCTGAGCAATAGCCGTACATCCACAAACCCACATTTTCATTCTTATCTTCGAACAAATATCAGATAACATGCAAATAATGTATTATCTAACAATGTAAAAGTGCTTAGTAGATTAAGATTTAGAACATGAATTGTTAAACACATCTAAGCACCTACCGACAACCTTGCAGCGGGAAAAGTAATGATAATTGCAGAAGGACGTGCACCATTCCTCTTATGTGTGGCCAATGTACGGGTTGTATTGTTCTGCGTTCGATGCGTGGAAAGAGGCGAGTGATAAGGTTCAGACTGCCACGCACAACGATGACAGCTTCGCCTTTGTCCGCGACGCGATAAACTGGCATGCAGTAATTTCGCAATGTTTTTTTCTTTTTGTTGCATGGGGGGGGGGGAGGGAGGCCTACTTTTTTCAGCGGTTAGTACACACTCGTTCGACTATTGTGATTTACGTTCTATTATGAGTGGGGTTATCTGACTGCAATTTTCCGTAACTAGAGTAACACTGCCATAAGTTTGTGGGTTTTACTTTCATACTGATGTTTCCTTGCCCACAGAGTACAGACGCTTTAACCAAACTATGCCATCTTCCTGTAGTCCATGCGCATTACAAGTCTAAGATGATAAATCCGTCGCAATCACATAATCGCAATTCGCCTATTATTTTCGTTACACGCCTTGCAAGAAAGCTGCAACGCCTGCATATGTTTCAGGCGTTACAATAAGTGTACGTATTATTATTATTATTTTTTTTTTTTCGAAAATGGCTAACTCCAGCAACTTTCAACAAGACAAATTTTTTTTCATTAATTTTCCCTTCCGGTTCTACAATTTGTAGTACAAACTTAATTACAGTGAAGTGTTACGAAGTTGTAAGTTGCAGAATAACAATGCCGTGCCCTATGTGAATGATATTACCAAAATAAATTACTTAAAATTAGGTTAAGGCATTTATAAGACACTGCAGACAGTTTCGTTATTTTATATAAAATTGTTTTTGAAATTTTAATTACAATGTAACTCGAAAGTCTATTTTCAAGGTAGCATCACTTCTATATTTACTTTAGAGACTAATTGAAAAACATTTTCGACACAGCTCTTTGTCAGCTGTCATTACAAGAAATTAACACGCTCCGTTCTGGCACACTCTGTGTATGTATGTATATGTACATATATATGTATAAAACAGGTATTTAGCTATCTATTTGAGCAGAAGGACAACACTACTTTTATCATTCGATGACAATATTAGTAAATATTTCTCCAAGGGATTAATTCTTAAAGAAAACAATTTAGGTTACAAAAACGGTTAAAACAAATCATCTTCAGACCGAGAGAAAAGCGTGCTAGCTGGTGATTATATTTCATCTCTGTAATAGTTGTGGACATAAATCGCTACTGGTATGCTGTAAATTTTAACTGAACCAGTTTTTACCTGTCACGTATGGTCAGCGGAGAACACCAATCAAAACTCGGTACTCGAACGAGGACAATGGCATTGTAAAGTTATTGCGTCATAAAATTCGCTTTTATACGCAGGGGGAACCGGGTATGGGAAGAAACATTCTGTCGCAGAAGTTTATTTTCAATAAAAGTTCCACACACCGCAGGGAAGGGGTTGGGGAAAAAAATGTATCCCGTAGAACCGAAATTGAATAAAATTACCGTCGGCCATTCAAACTGCGCTCTCGGCTGCATTATTCAGCAGCGATAGCTTTCCCCACTCTTCAGAGAAGAATAGGGCATCTATAAAATATGAGATAGCCAGACCCAACACTAGACCAGGGGGACTATGGTCGACTATCGATTACTTTGTACTTCTCGCACTGCCGCTGGACAATGCAGTCATTCTGCTGGCTGGGTCGCAGCTTTCGTTAAAATGATCTATTTTCGTGTAATAAATTAAAGGCGTGACGAATTACCGGCAGTGCCTTTAAATAGAAACATTACATTTTACGATTAAGAGTCCTACACAGCAGGCGGTAGATGCCGTGTCTGAGATAGGGAAACAGACGGTCGATAAGGTCTAGATTGGCCCGTGTATCAACCGCCGTGTCGCCTTTACATGGCGTGCAATGTTTTAGTCGTTGGCTTTTTCCTATTGGACATAAATCAGCGACCCTATTGTTTTTATTTACGTAAAGTGCGTAGCATGGTCCAACGCGTGCTTCTCTATTTTAGATTTACGATTCTGGTTCCGGCCGGTATATTTAACATGACATCAGTCTGAAAAAAAAAAAAACATTTTTTTTGGGGCATTTTGATGTGCCCCGAAGCCACATTTATAAGCAAGGAACGTAGAAAACAAAAATACAGTAGCATAATTTTAAATGTGTTTTTTTTTTTTTTTCGTAGATAGAGATATGAAACACAAGTTTAGTAGTACGCATTAAGAGTTATTTGGACCCAAGTTTATTTTCTGTATGAAGCAAGAAAACGTGAAGGAAGGGCGATAAGTCGACTTCAATGCGTGCGTTCAACACCGCTTCGCCTCTAAGCGCAGAGGACTAAACTAGCGTTTAATAACGTTTTCGTAGAAACTGTTTTTCAATAGGACTTTAATCAGTGACCCTATTATTTTATTTATGGAAAGTATGAGGCAAAGTCCAACGCAGGTCGCCATAATTTTGTTTTACAATTACGGTTAGTAGTTTTCCAGACACCGCAATCTAAAAAAAGCTATTTTTACCACTTTTGAGGAGCTTGGTAATTACGTTTTTACTAAGCTAGCTGTGTTTTTAAAAAGCTAGAGACATAGTTTTAAGCGTGTCTTCTTCTCGTAGATATATATATATATATATATATATATATATATATATATTGAAAACACTTTTAATAGTTATACACGAAAAAACACTTTTCGCATCACGCTACGCCACATCTCATGCGGCAAGTCCAACTAACTCTTAAAAACACTTTCTCGTAACACTCTGCAACAATCTTCGTAAGCCAGCTGTATAGGGCTTATAAGTGCGTATTGTATTAATAAACTAAAGTGGTTGCAGCAGAAATAAAAATTGCTAGCGAAATTAATCAAAGCTATTGAATTACATATTGATTCCGCACATCGTGGTTGTGCCGTAGCGTAGTTACCTTGTATTTTTTAGTAATTCAAATGAAACTTACGCTGTGAAAAAATGTTATATTGACATTCACTTCGACGAATCAGCTGCAACCTTAGAATGGAGAGAGTATTTTTTTATAGAACTAATAAAGGCGTCTGTCAACTGGACGTATGTTTGTGTGAGTGAGGCACGACGCCAAGGGAGACGTTGACCAGCTCATCTAGCGCGGGATGACGCGATGTAAGTATGGAACAACGCCGGAATGAAGGAGTGAAGGTAACGGGAGAACCGCGAGAAAACCCGCCAACCAGCGACACGGACCGGCCCGATCCCCACATGCGAAAATCCGGGAACCGACCCCGCCGGAAATCGAACCTAGATCCCCTGGTGGGAGGCGAGAGCCCTGGTCACTGTGTCAACCGCGACAACTATAAAATATATACATGTGTAGGTTTTAGGCTCATTTTAGAATAGCGTTTAAGATAATTTTTTTTTCTTCTATTATTTAACTACAGTTGGTCAAGAATGTTAAAACGTGTTCAGGTATGTTTGACGAACATGCTACTTTAGTACTACATCCTTAATACATATTTCGTTTGACCTAGCGGATTAGACGAAATTTGTTTATTTGTGTACATGTGTTACTGTGTACACACTAGCGTACACACTCTTAATGAATCAGTCGAAACGTACATAAGGTTATTATGTACACTTTTATTTGCACGTGTTAAGGCCATGTTACGGAGTTTTGCAGTGATTTAAAAATATTTTTTTTATTGTTACCTAATACTCATATCAAAATTTCGCTGCACAGTTTTGACACATATATGTTATAATTTGTAGCTGAATTTTTTTGTAGAATTATACTCAACGTTTTTTTTTTTTTTTATTTCATTACCCAAAGTACGACGTTTTTCGTCGTGAAAATAAGCAAAATGAAGGAAGTTATTTTTTTTTTTTGCTGGCGAATGGTACATTATTTAAAAAAACGCGTTCACAGTAATGTGCATCGTGTGATTGCACATTGACTCAAATTTTTTCAAAACCTTTGGTAAAAAAATATTTGAGTTATTGGCACCAGTCTGAAAAAAACTCGGGAACAAGCCTTTAAAGAAATCCATAGCCTACACACTAATTGCTCTTCAAAATTTTGACCTGAAATAATTATAAAAAAAATTAAACGAAATGGCTGATGGTTTAAATTGCAACCATACGAATGTGTATTACATAAACTCAGCGAATTAACGTAAATGCAATATAGC
This sequence comes from Medauroidea extradentata, assembly GCA_003012365.1. NCBI lineage: Eukaryota > Metazoa > Arthropoda > Insecta > Phasmatodea > Phasmatidae > Medauroidea > Medauroidea extradentata. Next base: position 83,838 of record PNEQ01013440.1, read on the forward strand.
ATTTTGTTGACATGCACGAGTCGTGCTTCATCTACCGCCCAGGACTAGTAAAATACTTGCAGGTAGACGTTAGTAGTATCGACAGTTTACTTCATTTCCGTATATTTAAAAAAAATTGTATGCTTTACACACTAAAACTCGAGTTAAGAATCTATTCGAAATATGCGTGACTGAAGTACATGTACAGATTGTGTCGTGAATGACGGTACATAGATTTTTGGAGTCATTAATCAAAGCCGTGTTTCTGTCTCATTTTTAACACATGGTCACGCAAAACTGCCATTGGTCACAGACTGATCAAGCAGCCGTACGCTAAAACGCAGGATGTTTCAAAATTGTGACCACCACAGTAGGAAAACTCCCAGTTACTAACTAGCCCCGTGAATCCGTGCAGCGAAAATTACAGTTTCTACTCACAGCATAAGGATGCAATTATGTTTAAGTAAGATAACGTTTCGGCCTTATAATTAATCGTTCGAAATCTGATAATAAACGACACAGGAATAACTGTTTTAGGATGTTTCATTTAACAATTAGTGGAAATATGATAGTTCAATAGCTATATTGCTCGTTTTTTTATGTTAAAATAACTTTTTACACTTACATGTTTTATATAGATGAACTAGGCATGCCATAGAGAAAATCCATTTACTTTAATTTTAAAGTAAAAAACAAATCAATTTGGGCTATCTGAACAATCAACATCATGCGATTTTAAATTCTCTCCACTATTTACCAATAACAGCGCTACGAATGAGTGAACAGATTTTTGGTCAGCGCTTAACATCGAGGTCTTTAGCGCTGTTGAGGGGTGATATGATACGAGTGTGGAGCAGCGCCGGAATGAATGGGCGGGAGAAAAAGAGATCCCCCAGAAAACCCGCCGACCAGCGGCATCGTCCGACACGATTCCGACATGCGAAAATCCGGGGACCGACCCCGCTGGGAATCGAACCCGGATCGCCTTGGTGGGAGACGAGAAAGGTCTGACCCCTCGGCCACCGCGGACCCTATTAGCGTTACGAGCGGTATATATTGTTTTTTGCCAAAGTATATCTTTCTAACCTGGCTGTAGTACAATTAACCTTACTTTAAGTTAGTTGGGGTTGTTTTAAAGTACCAAAAAATACTGTGAGCTGAAACTAAGTACGCTTTTGTTAGATCAGGAAACTAAAATAACAGTGGATGTACTTTACGGACAGTTGCCGAGGATAAACGAATGTTCCCGAGTATTTCCGAACAGCGGGAAAGTTAAGGTTCTTATCTAGGTAGGCTGCGTCGGTGTATGGGAGGCACAAAACCGATGGAGCGTTAAGAGTGACGTCGGTCGGCGTATGTAATACATTTATCACTTCCACACGCAAACCCCACAACTGGCGCGCAGAGCTTTACAATTATTCATTTTCCTATGGGATTTAAGACGGAGGCTCCACTTTTTTACTTACGGAAAGTGCGTCGTAAAGTCCAGCACGCGCTTCTGTATTTTTGTTTTACAATTCAAGGTGGTACTTATTTTTCATGACATCAGTCTTAAAAATCCGTTTTTTTTAATTGCCATTTTGAACAGCCCCGAAACCATGTTTCTAAGCATGATCTCTAGAAAACAAAAATACAGAAGTATAGTTTTAATTGTGTTTTCCTTTCGTAGATAAATATATGGAACACGCTGAGTAGTATTAAAAAAAACTGTCAACAAACACTGCGCATCAATGTTCATGCGCCAGATGGACAGGGACAAAGACGCTCGTCTCCACGTGGGGTACAGACGTTGACTGCGGGCCCCGGACTGAGCGTTATTAATGACATCTGATACAGGGCCGCGTCTCGCAGGAGTGTGACACGCGCAGCCTCCAGGTCTTGGCAGGACCTCGAGGGAAATAACAGGAAGAGTCGGCGTGACGGCTGGGACAGACGAGTCCTTATTCTCCACTCCAGCCGGGACTATGCAGGCCTCGGCAGGCATACAAACTCTGCCTTTAATTTACGAGTCGCTCTCTCTACACAGGCATATTACTGGTATACTCAGAAGACTCTGAGCCTTCATATCCTCTGCTTTTACAATGATTAATTTTTTGAGCCTAAAAAGATGGGTGGTGTTATGCATCAATAGGTTCACACTTTCTGGCAGATTGCGAGTGGCCATAGCAATCTGTATAATGAATTTGTGTGCTAGCTACGCACAGTACTTCCTCAAAAAACCTGTCCTATTTCCCTTTTCATTAGCGATAAAGTAAATCATTTTGGCTACTGCCTTGTCTAGAATAATTGAGGCTATTGGTATCAAAAGGAGCAATCTCCATTTATTACAGAAATTGATATATTGACATCAATGAACTTAAATACTCCATAAACCAATAATAATATGTTTGCTTTCCTTGGATACACTCATACAAATAATTTTTATTGAATATGTAAGACAAAACCCATCCATATGACGTGGGTAACTTCTACTGTAAATTTTAGCACAGTGGAGATAGCTCCTTTTGATACCAATTGCCTCAATTATTAAAAATATTTTCATTGCGAGCTTAGACGTTAACTTATGAGTGCAGTAAAATCTATACACTTAAATTGTTATTTACGTTGCTTTGTGAACTAAAAAACACCAGAAACTATCAATTATCTCGAAGGAAAAGTGCTCACTTTATCCGGAACAACCTATATGCGCTATTTGTTAGTTAGGTATAAAATGTTTTCTGCTCCGGAAGTCTTGCCAAAAAAAAAGTATTGTAGTCCTACATTCTGACTCTATAGGACAAAAAAAATATTTTGTACGAATGTTTTACGAATAACTAACAACTGGCGCATAGTTCATTGTTGCATAACATAGACCAAATATCATATGGCGAGGATACCCGAGGGCCAGAATACAGAGAAGGATCTAGGCTTTCCTTGTCCGGGGGCAAGAATTGTGATTTCCTCCCCCTCCTTTCCCACCCTCTTTTTCCATCAATTCAATCAACCTAACAGTAATAAACGTATCTTGCATACATTGTTTTGCACTCGCGTAAATAACAATATAACATTTTAGTAGAAATATATCAAACCTGTACTTACTACCTACCCTTAACAGTGTTTTAAGTATACATTCTAATTATGAATACTGTATTTATAACATTATATCGATGGCCCAGTTCAAAAGGGAAACAACTAAAAAAAAATAGCATTTTTGAGTTTGGCTCACCGACACATAGACAGAAGTGCACTCTACTCAGTTGAAAAAGAAAACAACACGTAAATTCACTTGTTTTAATAAAATGGCACGTTTTATGATAGTCAGTAGAAACCTAGAAATCGTATTTATTTTATTTTAAAGGGTACTAATTTCAGTACGGCAGACTATAAATATTTTTAACACCTTAAAAAGTTACATCTATACTTTTGCTTAAAATTAACGCCAATCAAGTATGTTAACTAGATATATATTTTTCGGCGAAACGGAAATCTTTCCATATGCATTTTACTCACAACTGGGAATTCTGATTTGTCCCTTTTTAACTGGGCCATCGATATGATTAATAAAAATACAAAACTAGTAAAAGTCTAAATATTGGTAGGTATAGCATTTATTTTACACTCATTCACATTTCATTCTCAAGTAAAAATTTTCGCCACCACCAGCACCCCCTCTTACCCGGTGCCCGGAGCAGTCTGCCCCCTCCCCCCCTGCTCCACTCCCTAGATCCTTCCTTGCCAGAATATCATACCCCGAATCAATACTTACAACTGGTTGCTTGTAGGCATCGGATTGTCTTGAAGGATTACACGGAATGAAGCCCTACAAACGGCGCGGCGTCGAAATGAGAAGGGCGGGGAAATCTGGAGTACCCCGAGAAAACTCATCAGCGACATCGTCCGACACGATTCCCCGCCTGGGCACGAACCCGGGTCGCCTTAGTTGGAGGATAGTGCTCTGACCACTACACCACCGCGACATATTTTTCCATCTTAAACATGAGCAGATATTGTAAAACTGCACTTACCTCTTTCGGAAATAGTATTTATTCTGTAGTCTAAACTCTTAGACAAAAATAATACCGTTTTGTTTAACTAGTTAGCTAACCAACAAAATTTTATATATATTTTATAGCTAAAACCATCGTATTTTTGTCATGAAAGAATTAATCACCTTAGTAGAAATAAGTGTATACATGCAATTCTGTACAGATGGTTCACAATAAATTAGCACTATTGTTGATCATCTTGTCGAAAATAATGACTAAAAAGTATTATTTACTGTGACTTATACGTTAACTTTTGAGTAAAGTGCTTTCCGTACACTTTGAATGTCACGTAGGCGGCTTTGTTTATTTTTTTAAAAAGTGACAGGAAACAATAAATTAACTGAAAGTAAAAAATAGTAACTAAGGATTTAAAAGTTTCGTTTCACCGCGAACAACGTGCGTGGATGAATGCATGCATTTAAGCATGTACTTATGCAGACATGTGTACACATGTACTTGTAAACTGGTAAAGTTATCTGTACAGTGTTTTCACCGCACTGAACACAACCGGAGCCCTTATGAAGGTATTGTACATAATTCAGTACTGAAATAATTACTTCTAAATTATACGTTTCTCTAAGCCAATTCTCAAAAGAAAAAGAAGGCAACAAATCTATAGACAATTGATTTCTCCGAAATTTTATTGATTTATTTGCGGTGTAACAGAACATATTATACAATTGTATCATTCTGGGTAAATGTTTGCTCATAAATTCGGCAAATATCTTTATCTAGGTTTGCTTTTTTTGTGGTTTTTCCACACTGATTTAAAATCGTGTATATTTTTAATTTCATTCCATTGATAACATACTCTTTAAATCGTGACATATTGAGGTCTATCTAAAAGTAATCATATTACGTTTTTTTAATATTTTGTATGAATTTACCTGTTATATAGGTAGTTCACAGCGAATTTAAGATTTTCGACGGCCCTTTATACATACAATAAGAAAAAGTTAGCAGGCCTTAAACATTACTCCGTTTACAGTGAAAAGGTTATAATACGTTCAGTTGCAATTTTTAAGGCCATAATATAGGATTATAAAATAGCATTAGTCTTAAAAGTTACACTTTATACTCATGCAAATTAGGTGTTATTTCCTTAAATAAATATATTCTGTAGTTACACATAAAACCGGTTCTCATACACTCACACACACAGAAAAAAAATATAAAATACGTACATACAGCTTAAATACGCTTTCATAAAAAAAAATTATTACATTTTTGCATAATGGCACGATAAAACATAAACATTACTCTTTTTATCAATTTACTCGTAATTAAAACTAACTTTTTACTAATAAGGCAAATCTCAACGAAAAAACGTGACGTGCTTGACGGCAACTGCAATATCACTTACAGTAATGGGTGTGTATTTTTATACAATAGATTACGTCAACATAAACACAATGTCTTCTATTTTCATTAGATTTTATTAAATATATTAATTTTTAAACGAAATATATTTGAAGTGTAACTGAGCACCTGAAGGCAAATTTCTTTTTACTATTAGCATAAGTTAGTTTCAATTATCCGTACACAGTAAAAAATTCGTACTTTTACAAGAAAAAGCTTGTAAACTAATGTATATAAATTTATCAGTCTAGGCACTACAACAAAAATGTCGCAGGCCATTAAAGAGGCCTAAATTCTCCAAATACTTCAGGTGACTAGTGGGATTTATTTTTATGGGCAGAGTGCTTAATGTGAAACAAAATAACCTTTGATAGCCAGTCGCATTTTCCAAAATAGTTTGTACTTTTACAAAAAAAAAAATCTTGGAAACTGGTTGCCAAAAATAAATTGTGACACATCAAACAATTGTTGTCAAATATTTAAGAATGTATTTGTAAATATACAATTATTTTTTGTAAATATACAAACATGTTTGTGGATATACAGATATATTTGTATACTTGCAAATATTTCCTGTAAATTTTACAAAATTTTTGTAAACTTACAAAAGAATTTTTTGGAAACTTGTTTGTAGAGAATTTTTTTTGTAAGAGTACAATTTCTTTATTGTGTAAATCTAAACACGGTATAAATTAGAATTTGATCTTTCAAATTGTGCGAAAAGTATGGGATTATGGGATATAATCCTTTTTATACGACGAAAAAGACACCATAGATAAAGCTACACGTTTGAAAGTGTGTTTATTTAGAAGAAATAAAATGAAAAAAATATCACGGCCGAGTTGCAATCGTAAAGCCAAAGTTGACTCTAAATTCTGCAAAGTGTCACTTAGATTAAAATCACGCAAGTGTGTCTCACATTGTAAATGAATACATTTCATTAGCGCCCGTGCAATCGTTCATCTTCCCAGAGTTCCAGACAAACTTTCTTCGTCGCGCGAGAAGCACAAGGGAGGTTTTGGGCAACGTTCCAGAACACGAGTCAAGCAGGTTGAAAAAAACAAAAGGAAAAAAGTCATATCCTGTTTCCAACTCCGAGAGCAAACTGGGAGATGACAAATTCGAGCATAAATTTAAATTCAAACTCGAGGCATAGCTACCATCATTGATTTTTTTTTTTTTCGAACGGTAGCAGCTGAGTTTGTAAGGGGAACAAGGGGATGGGGAATTAAGGGGGGGAGGGGGAGGGTGCGACATAGTTCACGGCGCTCGTGTTAAGACTAAAAGTAAGCGCGTCAGATTTAATTTATAACGCTCTTTCGTCGTAATTTACTGATTTTATTTCCGACATGGTCTGTCACCTCGCCAAGTTGGCGGGAGGTAGCGTTTTCAAAACACGCGCATTATTATTATTTTTTCCTGGCTGCGATACGGGCGAAAATGAGGACGAGAAACGTATTTGCGAGAGGACGTATTTGACCAATGGTATGCGCAGCACTGGTTAGAATAAAAACAAATAAATATCGCATGAGGAAGGTGCCCGTAGACATTCTGCGTACCTCGGAGGATGACATCAAATGATGTCCTACGATTGAGAAGCGCCGGAATGTGAGGGACAGGGGAAACGGGAGATCCCCGAGAAAACCCGCCGGTCAGCGACATCGTCCGGCAGTATTCCCACATGCGAAAATCCGGGGACCGACCCCGCCGTGGTTCGAACCCATATCGCTTTGTTGGGTCTGGCAACTCAGCAGCCGCGGTCCCTATTGGCTAGAAGTTATGGCAAACTGAACTGTTTTATTATATATGTGGCACTGCTAGCGGATGTTGAGTCGCAGAAAACGCAGAGTTACATGAAATAATTAAATCTGAGAAAATGAGTACCAATAAACTAATAGTAAAAAAATTAAAAACAAGCTTTTATTTAAATGCTCTATAGGGAAGAAAATAAAATTTTAATTAAGTAAAATCTATCTAATTTATTACATAAGACTATATAAATTATATAAAAACTTGTCGTGAGATTTACCTATTTTATAAAAAAACATATTATTATTTCTTAGAATTACTTATGTCAAGATCAAGTTACACATTGTATTCTTGTTTATCTGCACAGGCAAATCTCTCGACATGTTTTCACATAGTATAAATTGTGTAATGTAATAAATTGACGAATTTGATTTAATTTTAAGTTTATTTTCTTCTTTTTAGAGCATTGAAATAAAAGTTTCTTTTTAAAATTTATATTTTTACTATTAATTTATTATTTATTTATCCGTGTTGTTCTCACGAGTACCGAAGAAATATCCGTCGACCCTCCCAGAGCTTTGTTGAGAAGTGTAGAAGCTAATATACAACAGGGTTCGCCCCGGTGTCCTGAGGTGGTATGTTCACATCATGTAGATACACACTGATGTCACTCACTCCTCGGCACGGCCTCACCTTGACTTGGGTGTTGGTAGATATACGCCACTTATTTAATCTGGAAACTTGCTTGTGCCTAACGAAACACAGTTCCGGGTTTGATTTTGGATTTTTTTCACCACCGCTAGAATTTGCCCAGGGTGTAGGTGGATATTAGTTAAGACACGGCCCCGCTATGTCTTGCCGTTTAGCCGGGCAGTATTGGTTGCGCCCATTGCCTCTGAGACAAGTTTCTTATCTAAATGGACCAATCAGAGATAGGTTATTGTGAAGCGATGCGTCCGTGATTTGACAGTGGAACCACAAGACAAGTTGTGACTAAATTTTGTAGCTATGAAATTTTTTATCGTAGATTGTGCGTAAAGCTTGTCAAAGTCAAAATTTGCATGTCAGTTTTAAAATAAAAATAAAAAATTCACTGTATACAACGATGTTGTACGCTGTAAGTTCTACACAAGAACAAAAAAATACAATATTTTTGTGTTTAAAAATAATGCTGAAACTTGAAATTTTAATTTAAAAAATATAAGAACATTAAAAAAAATATAAACATACTTTATTTTGTGGTTAATTCACTGTGCATTTTTTTTCAGGTTGGTATGCAAGTCGAGTTCTGCTGTCGTTCTTAAAACCGCTACGTGCAAATTTTGACTTTGACGAGCCATTATGCAAAAACTATGACAGACAAAAAATTTTCATAGGCAACGGTACATAAATAAAAAATGACTATGATAATAGCTTTCTACCGCGCCCCTAAAACATCCAATCTCTGGCCATGAAACAGAGCTGTATATCTGCACATTAGGCTCTGAAACTAATGGTGTAAAAAGCTTTCCGAAAAATTATAGTGGCTCTTCCAAAAATATCTGCAATGAGTTTCCACTGTTACACGATCCAGACCGCACGGCTGCAGTAAACGTCATGTACTATGAAATGCAGTGCATAAATGGTGCATTTTTGGGCTGACGTTCATTTAATACTTCTGCTTTTCTAGATATATGTATTGTTCCCCTAAATATTGACATGGAGTTTTGCGACATCCTGTATATAAAGTAATGTCGTCAAAGCTTAGAATTTTTTGTAATCAGGTCACAAAGAATGCGCAGCCATTAAGGCTCGGTTTAAGTCGCCATATTGAATTTCATTATTTTTAGCTCTTTTTTAATTTTGATAAGAAAATAGTTAAATCGGCGACTATACAGCAAATTCTACTTACCTTGAGTTACAATACAAGCATGGTAATAGAGCTAGTAATGTATAGTTTGGTCGCAATTTGTCGGGCAAATTATGGATATGAAAAATTTGCCACACAGATTGCGGCGTAATTATATGTTAACAGCTAAATCGCAAGGCCTGTACTGTAGCAAAATGTAAATAGAATTTCAGGTATAATAGCATATTTAACATTTTTCATCTTAGAATAAAAAAAAAACCGAAAAATAATGAAATTTAATATGACGACTGAATCCGAGCCGTAAGGCAGTCTCTGGAAGTGATTCAGATAAGCACCACCGCAAGGTAGTCAAACGAAACAACATGGTGACGGTTTCCATACTATTGTGTCCCCAAATCGAAATTTTCTACAATCGGGAGCTCACTTTACTATGTATGTATTAACTTAGCCTCGCTGATCTTACTTTATGATTTGCAGGATGAGTCAGAACAGGGTGTCTTAATTTCGCATGGTGGTAGCTAATGAAAAAGCAAGTCTAAAAAGTTTTTATTTTCTTTAATTTTTTGGTAAAGAGTGAATCACACCGGGAGTAACGCTGTCCTGAGAATCGACTGTAAATTGCAATATCTTTAAATATAAAATTCCACTTTATATTAAGCAACAAAACTGTGAATAGTGACAAAACAACGAAAGACCAAACAGTTTTTTTATTTAAATAAACTATATTTTGAATTCAATTATTAGGGTAGTATTAATGCCGTTAAACTTCATGTTACGGAAAAATCGAAAACCACGAAGCAAAATTAACACCTTCCAACCTTGACTGTATATTGAAACAATACACACATGAAAGTAGTTTAAGAAATATATAATAACTGACGAGTAGTGCAGGCATAACAACTCATTAAAGTATTCAAAACAAACTCTTCCTCAACAGTTGAAGGTTTCAACTACTGACGAAAATAAATTAAATATTTGTTTCGATGTGGTAAGAATGTAATTGAAAACGTATTTACGACTTATTAGTAAATCACTGGTCCTTAACCGACGTTACATCACTCCTCTATGATTTCCCATTAGTATTCGTTATCAAAATAATTGATTATCTTGCGTCTGTGCCGAATACTTCTGATATACTACTTCCGGTGACAATTTTTTACAATACAAAAAAAGCTGTGCATCCTATAATGTTTGTATGACACGTCTTAGTAAACATTTTATAGTTTTATAACCTTAAGCATAGGGCACAATAAACATTAACTTAACACATACATTGTTTATTGTGGCAAGGATATCGTAAATATGAACACAAGCGACGAGTGCTTGCTACAATGGTAATAAGTTCAGCAAAAAAGAAGTTTGAGTTTGTGTTGATACAGTTGGCGAAATATACAAAAATTAATAAAACTTAATGTTTATATTTTTAAATAATGTAACATGGTTTTTAAATGAACATTGAGATTATTCAAAGAGCTTTATTTTCGTTTTTACGTATAGAAATTTATGTCTGTAGAAAAACTGCAACAATTTCCTTTTTCACAACCAAATACATGACAGTAGTTTACCTGTACAACCAAGTACAACACAAAATTGTTATTCTCTGTTAATTTAGCCTATCGCCTGGCGACAACGTGAAATCATTTTTAATGTTTCTGGTAATTCAAACCTTTGACACGGTATTAGTATTAAGCAAACAGTTGAACCTAATGCAATGTTTCTTAATACTAAAACTTGCCTCGTGTATGTGCTTATCTCTGTGTACGACAGTAGTTAATCTTACTGAAGTACGTGCAGATTAACTGTGTAAATGCTTGTGATCAAAGTAGCTTAACCTTTAGCAATTTAATTCGTTGTAAGTAGTCTAATATTGTAGTGGTAAAAGTTTTTACTGTAGGGAAGCTTGAAAAGAGGATAATGTTTGAATTTTTCATGTATTTTTTTCAACGCTACACGACACAAAAAACTTAAGGCCTTGTTACGGAGTTTTGCAGTGATTTCGAAAATATTTTTTTATTGCTACCTAATACTCACATCAAAATTTACATTTTTGAGACTTATATGTTATAATTGATAGTTTTTTTTTTTTTTTTTTTTTTTTTTTTTTTTTTTTTTTTTTTTTTTTTTTTTTTTTTTTTTTTTTTTTTTTTTTTTTTTTTTTTTTTTTTTTTTTTTTTTTTTTTTAAGAATTACACTGAACGGTTTTTTAAATTTCATTACCCAAAGTACCATGTTTTTCGTCGTGAAAATAAGTAAAAATTAAGGAAATTGTTTTTTTGCTGGCGAATGGTACATTATTTAAAAAAAAAAGCGCCCACAGTATTGTGCATCGTGTGATTGCACATTGACTCAAATTTTTTCAAAACGTTTGGTTAAAAAATATTCGAGTTATTGGCACCAGTCTGAAAAAAACTCGGGAACAAGCCCTTAACAGAAATATTATAACCAATGTCTGCCAGTTGGTCAGTATCAGGGACAAATACCAAACAATACGTATTAATTTAAAATTCTTTAACTACTTTTATTATAAGGGCACCTTTTATATAAAATAAAAATTACCAGAAAAAAAAGATTGGAGAAGGTGCATTTTCAACGAAAAGGTCGGTATAAAAACCTGTGATTTTTAAATTATCTTTAAATAATATTTTATTATGAGAAACCTCTTCCACTTGAGAAGTGTAAGTGATTCAGTTAGCTCCTGCAGTCGACTTCAAAACGACATCGCTGTTGGGTTGGCAAGAAAAACGACCCGCTCTTCTTTACCGTCCACTCGGAAACATTTCTCCTTTGATGCGTACACATTCATTTATTTCGCTCCACGAGTCCTATTTCCAGTCGTAGCTCCGCCCACTACAAGTTAAACCAAGGTCCTGCTGATGCCAGGGCTACAATTAATTCTACTACATGTTTGAAGGAAACGTGTGTTCTTATGGGAGAGTTTGGAACAGGGAAAAATTCTGCCGCTAGTCTCGCTGCAATCGCTAACGGTCTAATAAAATACGAAACAGTAGTAAGATTAAATCGAATGGGTGAGATGAAGGAGGCAGAGATTCCACTTCGGCCAACTTTTGGGAAAACGGGAAAAGAAAAATTGTTGCAACACTAAATTATTTATTGAATGGGAAAACTTACAGTTAGTCATTTGTTTGTTAGGATTTAAGTAAATGGGTCACTACCTGAAAAACATAATACATTTTATGTGCTGAAAGTTATAGGCCTTTAAAGTTGAATGAATGTTTTCCTTTTCAATGATGAAGGTACTTTGCAGTTCGATAAAACAATAATTTACAGAATACAAGTCCTGTTTTTCTACAAGAATATGTTCTATTGTACCATTTATACACTATAATAATCACACATTTACAACGTTACTGTTGTGCATTCACAATACTATAGACCACGTTAACAAAGAAAATGCTATTGCGGCGACTCTTGCGGCAATCATGCCATAACGCTGAGGTTAAGAAGATAATGGTTTACAGTTCAACTCACTTCAAAATACAAATACAGCCGTGTAAAGAATCATGGAATACTTATCTTAGTTTATCTCAATCGATGAAACTACACATAAAGTAAACAACTTGGCTATCTCAGTCCATTCTTGGTAAAACGCGGAATGTTTCCTTTTTCAACTTTGCCATAGAAATTAAGTCCTTGTTACGGAGTTTTGCAGTGATTTCGAAAATATTTTTTTTATTGCTACCTAATACTCATATCAAAATTTCGCTACACAGTTTTGACACTTATATGTTATAATTTGTAGCAGAATTTTTTTTGTAGAACTATACTGAACGGTTTTTTAGATTTCATTACCCAAAGTACCACGTTTTTCGTCGTGAAAATAAGCAAAATGGAAGGAAATTATTTTTTTGCTGGCGAATGGTACATTATTTAAAAAAACGCGTCCACAGTATTGTGCATCGTGTGATTGCACATTGACTCAATTTTTTTCAAAATTTTTGGTTAAAAAATATTTGAGTTATTGGCACCAGTCTGAAAAAAAACTCGGGAACAAGCCCTTAAGTAGGCTTGGCAAAGAGAGAAGACATTTAATATAATTTTAAAGTGAAAAAAAAAACTGGCTTTTAAATAATAAACTTCACGTAACTTAAAGTCCACGAAAGCTGTGTTGATTGGTACGTTTACATCTTTGACCGATACCACGGCAACTTGTGGCAAAATTGTCCCTGTGACTTTTCTATCCTGTATCAGAATTAACCTTACCCGAGGTATTACACACGCCTATCTCCAATCAACGATACCAAACACTGCGTTTCAAACTGCTAAAACGTAAATATCTTCCTGTCCTTACTGTTGTTACAGATCGAATTTCCGTTAGAAAATTCTTATACTTTCATAACTGCAATCCGAATTGTAACAATAGTAACAAAAAAAAAATATTTATGATGTGTAAAATTCTATCAATGTATATTCTATTCCGTATTTAGGTTGCAGTTCCAAAAATTCACCCAGAAGAAAAGTTATAACACAAAATACAAAAATTCAAGATGGTGGCTCACTCTTAAGAGGGCACGGTACATTATTTAACGTTAAAGCACTACTCTATAACTGTAGGTTCCTTGAAGATAATTTGCGAAAATTAAACAATAGCAATCCTAGGCAATAGTTTCAGTCAACGTTTTAAACAAAACTGTTTCCAGTGTTTCGAACTTCTGAGGCACAATCTCTGACGCCGGAACCTCGTGCATTTAACTGCGGCGCAAGAGATCACGCGTAACGAATTAGTAATTCTGGATAAATATTTACACATCAAGTTGGCAAACACCATTATCTAGGATTGTCATTGAGTATTTTATCCATGTTGGCTTCGAGAAAAGCTTGGAAATCAATTGATGTTTTCAGCGTTTATTTGTCTACCACGCACTCTTAAAAAGTACAAGAAGAGGCGCTGCAATCTGTTGTGGGAAACAACTGTCAACAAACTGTTGACATATGTAATAACGGAGGAAGCCATACTAAACGAGTTGAATGGGAAAAAACTTCCAATAAATTAGGTTCGTTTGGTATTAGCTGTGTTTTAGTCATGTGGGTAGTTCGAGGCTGTGACGGGCTGTGACGTCAGGGTGTGTATACCTCTAATCGTCCATTGAAATTTACATGCTGTAAAAATAAATAAAAACAAACAACTTCAAGCTGAGAAAAATAATTTTGGGATGCTAACAGCTTACCTTAAAAATAGTTCTCGAACAAAGATTTCTAAATAGCTGAAAAAAAGGTGAACACAGCGGCTTCTAAGGCCTCGCTCTACAGTTTTGCTGTGGTTTCGAAAATATTTTTAACGCAATTTAATACGTATATCAAAAATGCATTCTGGCAGTTTTAACACTTATATATCATCGTTTGTATCCGAATTTTTCTTTTGCAATACACCAAACGGATTTTTAGATTTTTGCCCCTGAAAAATGACATTGGCCCTATTTTGTTGTCAAAATAAGTCAAAATGAAGCAAATTAATTTTTTGCTAGTAAACTGTACATTATTTAAAAAAAAACGTTCTGGCAAAATTGTGTATTGTATGACTGTACAGTCTCAATTTTTTTTCAAAGCATTTGGTTAAATAATATTTGATTCATTTGTAATTGTTTGAAATAAATGAAAGATCATAAGCTTAAGGCACGCGTCGATTATAATAATACTGCCTTTATGCATGGCGTAGGTACGATGTTTTCCTTTGATGTTGGTTTTCTGTACGTTTTAAGCATTGGAAAACTAGTTATATTTGTGAAAAGTAACGTAAAGTAATAAAAGTTTCTTTGTTCCTGTTTGTCTAAATCAGGTTGGCATTTTTACAGATAGAGCAGTCAAAAAAACTTTTTTAGCTCTTGTCAGAGGCTCAAAACATGTTTCTGAGAGTTCGTTCACAGTAAAAAACATAAGCGCAGGACATATAACAACGTACACGATCAGAAACTTTGTGCAAAATAATTTCAGAATTGAATTCTTGCTGTAAAAATTTAGTTAATGCGATTTTTTTAAAAATTAATCATTCGTTGTTTTGCAGAATACATCTGAAGGCCATTTGAATGTACACGAAGCAGAATCGTATTTGGCGACAATAGGAAATAACAGAAACAAAACGCAATAAATTTAACAGTGTAAAACATTATTTGCAATAGGGCCTACATGCGTAGATTTTATATTAACATTTCTAATTCTTGTTTTGCTTCAGTCTCGTTTACTTTGAAGGTTAAAACAACATTGCTGACATTCAGAAAACCCTCTACTCTGGTTGTTTACCTGTGCGTCCGCACAAGAAATGAAATATTATCATTCGTCATGTCAGCATCTCTGTGCAGACGACAAATTTTGAGCTGTTGTGAACCAATACGTTTGAATACATGGGTATCAGTTCCTGTGCGTACGACCTATGCTCATAAAATGGAAGAATAAACATTATTTGTATTTGAAAACAAAATTATTGAACTTTTTAAATTTTTATTTTCAGTTTCAGCAATTTTTTAAAATTCAAAAATTTTTTATTCTTAAATTTCATGAAATAGTCATTGTAGCCTGCGATGTCTTTATCCACTGTGATTTTTTTGAGTTTGATATATCAGTTGGTTTTAGTGTAGTCGTTAAAACGGAAACATGCAAAAATATGACTTTAACAAGCCATTACGCGAAAACTATGAGAGATAAAAAAATTTCACAAGAGCCAAATTATTCACATTTTGTGTCTAAAATAAGAAAAAAATATCTAGTACAAATAAAAAATAAAAATATGGTGATGAAAATTGCAGTATTAAGATATTGGGGGCGAGTTTGGCTGTTTCGCGTAACACAGAAAAACGTTAATGCATAAGACGAGGACGGTTAAAACTGATAAAATTTAAAATTTGATAGTTTTATATTTCTTTGAAATACTGTTACTTTCGTGGACATTACTTGTGACTAAATTACCCTTCATTGGAAAATTCTTCTTATGCACAATACTCCAATAATGGCACGTTAAATTCAAAATTTCCAAGGATATGTCATCATAAACCCAACGAAAACTTGCAGACTTACTGAAATAATCTACCCTTGAATTAAATGTCAGGGGCTACATGCTAACATTTTATAAAATCTTAAGCAACCTATTTTTGTATTTTAAAATGGCTTAAAGTAAAAGATTATACGTCGATAATTTGTTACATATTTGATACACTAAGAAACAAAAACATTTTTAGCTTGATCATATATTTTGTTTTCAGTAAATAGCGGCATTCCTCCTCACTACAACGATAGCAAGGTTACAGCAATGCGAACTGTCAATTCGCTGCGGTGTACGTCGGCGGTAACAAGTGCATATCTTCTAAGACACGACGATCTGCCGGACGATGCCGTAGGTCGGAAGATTTTCTCGGGGATCTCCCGTTTACCCCGCCCCTTCATTCCAGCGCTGTTCCATACTCACCTCATGCCACCCCTCACCAGTGCTAAAGACCTCGATGTTGAGCGCTGACCAAAATCTCTCAATCACTCACGACGAGCTGCCATGACAAGGTGTAGAGTTGTGCGATAAAAGCTGACAGTAGCGTGACTCCGCTCTTTCACGGCCCCTTTGGGCGACTAGTTCGAATATCCGAGCGCGTTTCTTCATGTATCGACTCTACGCTCTCTATCGTGCGTCGGGAATATTAGTGAGTCGTGTATTTGCCACATAAAACTATTAAGAATGATATTGCTAATGTGATGCTTTTGTTTAGCACTTCAACAACCTTAAACTGGGTACATACGTAGGCAGTTAGGAATAAAGTGTTCACTCAAAAAAGCCCGCTAAATTTCAATTTTCAGCCAATTCGTATCTTTCCGCGCGTAACAGTTAACGTCGGGAAATATATAACCTCTGGACACGTCACTTAATATTTACGCATGTAAGATAAAAATTGCAGTCGTATGAACTTATATAGTTTAATGAAAAAAGTTTATAATTATATAAAAATCAAATGTATAAATTTAAATTGATTTCATTTGTGTGTTGTGTTAAATAGAGAAAATGTACGGAACTACATTCAGAAGTTCACTGCCAATCATACAAGCTGTAAGGTAACTATTGTTGACGTCGAATTATATGCAGTAACATCTGATAATTTTTTTTTCAGAGGTTGAATATTTAGTGTTCACTTTATCCTGAAAGACCTATAATCAATTTTCTATAGTAATCCCCGACCTTTTGACATGGAAGTTTTTTTAACAGCGTGGGTGCGCGTACTTGGAGGTCACGAACCTTCAGGCGAATTCAAGTATGCCGAGCAAGGAGGCGACGTTAAATCCAAAACTGGGTCAAGCAAGAGCAGCGCAAGTGTGGAGAAGGTCGATGTACGCACGTGGCACGAATGCATATTCGCCTCTATGGCCCCGTGGATGCAGACGTTCTAGATGCACATTTACACTCGGGACCCACTTGGAAAACCTTCAATTTTCTCATCGTCAGAGAGAAATAAGATAAATAAGTAAAGAAGAGGGCACATTTTAAACAGCTCGCAGGGCCTCACGTCAATTTCGACCGTCTCATTTCATTAAATTTTTACAAGACAATCACAAACCTTCTTACAGCTGACCGTTTTCTTAACTAAATAAATTATTACCTTTGTTCAAACCAATGCTAGGATTTTTTTACGTTTGTGCAAAAAAATTGAAAT
>PNEQ01013440.1:101540-119404 GCA_003012365.1 Medauroidea extradentata
ATATATATATATATATATATATATATATATATATATATATATATATATATATATATATATATATATATATATATATATATATATATATATATATATAGGGTGCTTGTAACAAAATACGCGATACTTTGGGTGCAAAAAACCTGAAAAACTATGAGGTCTATTTCTACCAAAAAATTAGGTAAAAATTATGATATATTTTTTGACAATACGATGTAGGGATTCTTCATTACAAAAATTATGTTACTAAAACTAAAAAAAAAGTTTTTTATCACTACTAAACTACTAGACGTGGCTTTAAGTGGGCATTGCGTTTAATTGTTATCAGGGATGGTTTCAACTTTACACAACGACAGGTACTAGGAGAAGAATCGCTCATGGCCTTAGTTAAGGAAAAATTCCAGTATTTGTCTGGCGTGATCTCGGGAAATCATGGGAAACCGAAGTCAGGATAGCCGGAACCAGGATTCAAACCCGAGCTGTCTCGAATGCAAGTCCAAAATGTTACCATTGCGCCCCCTCGCTATGTAAATAAATAAAAGTAATGTGACTATTTTATGTTCCATTACACCAATAAGAGGCGTTGCAGATGTAAGACACTGGATTCGTGTCTGGAAGAACCGTGGTTCGACTCTTGGTTGAACCGTCTTGATTTCTACTGAGAAAGTTCCAGGCTAATAGTTATGATTTAGTGCTGCTTGATTCCCTGCCCTTTCCAGTCTGTTTGAATCATTGATTCCGTCTCTAATGATCATGCTGTCCATTAAACGTTAACGGTATTGGTGCATGGAAAACCAAAAATTGTTCAACTGTACATGGGGCCTTTTAGAGTGCACACTATGGTTACCTATATGTAGTTACAAAATTGGTAGTTGCAACTGCACCTATGAAGAGTTCATGAAGACTTTAGAAGTTCACACACACTTTCGGAACACCAGTCCATGAGCACGTGTTTTATTTCATATCGTTATCACTGAGGGAGGGAACGAAAATAACAGCATTATCTAAGGCCGTTCAAGAGTGAAATTAATAATTTGATTTGAGTACAAAATTATGTCAGTTTTGTAGACGTCACTTGAGACTGCATTTTCCTCTTATGGAAAAATGTTTAGCATGCATAATATTCAAATAATTACATGTTAAAGTCAAAATATGTATGACTACGGGCGCATAAAACTAAGGAAAACTATCAGACTAACTAAAATGAAATAATTTACTTTAAGATTAGATATCGCTGCCTAATTGACAAAAATGGTTAAAACATGAAAGGATACATCTTCGTATTTTTCAAATATTCCTGAAAATAAGGTTTTTAATGTCGAAAATTAGTGACATCTTAAGTACACTAAAAACGAATACCGTTTTATTTAATTCAAATATTTTGTTTTTGATCAATAGCAGCATTCATCCTGATTACAACGATACCAAGTTTATAGCAATGCGAACTGTCGACTCGCTGTGCTCAAGCGACGTAACCTCACCCTTCCACGCCCTTCCTCAGGCTGAAGATAGTGTGTTTACTTATAGGTGAGTTTGGCAAAGGGAAAAATTCCGCCGCTAGTTTCACTACTATCGCTAAGAGCAGAAAAATACGAAACCGTAGTAAGATTTTATTTAAATAGGCTTGGAAATTATACAAGTCATTTAATGTGAAAAAGGAACTAATTTCGCGTTTTAAATTATCAAGTTTATGTAACTTAAAATTCATGAAAAGCTCTGTGATTGGTCGTTTTGCACCCCTTGCCCGTACCAGCGTTCAAGCGGCAGACATTTTTCCTCTGCCAAATTTTAAACATTGATATTTCTAACCTGTAGTAGAATTAACCTTAGTCCCGTGAAGAGGCCGGTGCCTTGCAGCGATGTCACGAGTGTAGTTCGTCCGGTGGCTGCTAGGGGCGCTTGGCGAACAGGTTTCGACGAGTGTTTTTTTTTTTGACACAGTCCTATTGCTGTAGTGTCAGTAGGTGAGTGTGAGGACGAGCTCGTTTTCAGTCAGTTGTCGGCGGAATGCTGGAGGTAAGGTGTGTGTAACAAATATGATTTTAAGGCCTCGCTCTTTAGTTTTGCAGTGGTTTCGAAAATATTTTTTTAAACGCAAATTAATACATAAATCGAAAATTCATTCTTACAGTTTTAACGCTCACATGTCATCGTTTGTATCTGGATTTTTCTGTTGCAATACATCAAACGGAGTTTTAGATTTTCCCCCTGAAATATCACATATTTTATTAAAATAAGCCAAAATGAAGCAAAATATTTTTTTTGCTAACAAACCCTACATTATTAAACAAAACTCTGGCAAAATTGTGTATCCTATGACTGAACACAGTCTGAAAATTTTTAAAGCATTTGGTTAAAGAATACACTGAAAAAAATACTTATTAGTCACTACAAAATGTTTTGTCATTATGGACCTTACCAAATTTTTTTGTTACGACTACTAACATTTTTTGCTGTCTCCAATAAAGTTTTGCAGTGACTACCAATAAATTTTGTAACCACTGCAAAAAAATTTAGTGAGGTCCATATTGACAAAATATTTTGCAGTCACCCCACAAAACCGTTTTTTCTGTGTGTTCGAGTTATTTGCAATTTTTTGAAATAAATGAAAGATCATGGCCTTAATACGACGTAATAATCATATAGCCGCTTTGTTTGCCTTTTAAAGGCCCTAGGTCCCTATTTATGCTATTTTAGTGGGTTTTATTTTTTAAACCACGAACGGGATAAGATACCGCAAAACCGTTACATATAAATGTTGGAAATTATTTGTACTTTGTAGCCTAATTTTTTTAGAAACATAAATGCATGTAATTTTGGCAAATCATTGATTTAGAAAAATTAATTAAGTAAATAATTAACCAAAATTATATAAACTTGTGTTTTGAAAAAAAGAAGAAAAAAATAGGCTACACAGTACAAATAATTTGTAACATTTCTATGTAACAGTTCTGCGATACTTGCTCCTTTTCAGGATTTAAAAAAATAAACTAGCACAAAGAGCATAAATAGGGCCCCGTGACCTCAAGTAATATGCTTACTGAATTTATATTTTCCGTCGGCCATAATTGTTGAGAGTTCCGGCCGAGGTAAGGACTGTTAAAGTAACGTGAATTTTTTTTGTAAGAGAACACTTTTTTCCTGCCGTTCCTGCATTTTGAGTTTAGAACATTTGCATGTGCACCTTACTCTAGTTTCTGTTATATGGCCTGTTCACAGACCCCGAGCATTCCGTCGATAAGACAACTTTGTATTTGGTTTCATATAGGGGGAAAATTAATTATTTGATATACCGAACATTTATATAGTAAGAGTGCGTATAGATAAATAAATGCCGAAATCATCAATTGATTTCCACGCTTTTTTCGAAGCCAATGAGGATAGAATACTCAATGACAATCCTAGATAATGTTATTTGCCAACTTTATGAGCAAATATTTATTCAGAATTACTCATCCGTTACGCGTAATCTCTTGCGCCGCAGTTAAATGCACGAGGTTCCGGCGTCAGAGATTGTGCCTCAGAAGTTCGTAACACTGGAAACAATTTTGTTTAAAACGTTGGCTAAAACTATGGTCTAGGATTGCTATTGTTTAATTTTAACAAATTGGCTTTAAGAAACCTACAGTTATAGATTAATGCTTTTAGCGTTGAATTATGTACCATGCCCTCTTACGTTTTTATTTTAGTATTTTCCGTGCCCTAATTAAGTTTGTGGCTTGAGTCCTTGGGGTGGGCTCTACCACAAGCATATATAAAATGGGGGAAACTATCACTTCCTACTAAGGGGCGCCCGTCGCGGCAGATTTAAATCGGCAATTAAAGTCCAGGGTTATGGGCGGTGGACGAGAACACAAGCACTAACCCTAAGAAAATGACCCGAGTAACAGGGTTGGGTTTCAGTACGCGCGCACCCCTCACCGACGGCAGCCCGCAGGACCTACCCTCGCGCCGAGGGAAGAAGAAGAAGCTTCGCTGATTGCCCAATTATGTAAATGCCCGTGGCTCGCCACGCGGGAGATGGCGCGGGGCGCGTAAAAACAACACGGTAACCAATTACAGAGCCGTCCAGCTAAGGGAGGGGAGGGGAGGTGAGACTTAAGGGGAAGGGGGAGGGTTGCAATCCCAGCTACGTGTCTCAGGAGCGTAATGCTCGCTTAGCGTTACTTGGCAGTCGCGGGTGATTAATCCAGCCGCAACTCTGAGGGGAGCTGAGACTTTGAAAGGGAGGGGGTGGATTTGTACGGAGGTAGGGTATGGCGCGTGCGCTGTTGCCAGATTGCATAGATAGAGAACGTGGAGCGGAGTGCAATTTTATGAGCGCCAAAGATGCTAAATTTAATTTATCGATTTTCTGCAGTAACTTCTGTTTTTAAATATATTTTTGGTAAATGTGGAAACATTGAGGCATAGAAGATATTTGCGATGAATTTTGGAGATCATAATAGTGTTGTATGTTCATCTTATATTGAACTTGTAATCATTTATGAAAGTTAGCCTATAATTCCCTTGCAATGATTCTGCATTGCAAAGTATTATTTACGTCAAGCAGTTTATCAAGATTATACACTATGTCTTGCCAAAGAGAAATTTTTGATAATACAACTTGAATAAATATTATGACTCGAAAACTGAAAAAAAAAAAAAAAAAAAAAAATCAGAGGTACTTTCCTACATTTATTGGTTTTATGTTTACGTACGTGTAAATATTTTTTTTCTTCATTTTGTAATTCAGAGCCAGTAGTGACACTGAGCATTTCTTAACAGAATGTTTAAGATCAAGTGAGCTGACTGTATTCTATATTTACTAATGTGTGACTGATATAAGTGAATAATTAGTTTATCTCCAATTACGATTACACAGATAAAAACACTTATCATGTTCCCTAACTTCCTACCTACCATTTTTTAAATAGTTGGCATAGCCTTTACGTTATGGAGAAATTAAAAAAAAAACACATTTTTAAGGAAACTTCCTGCTTAAGGCCAGGCTGTCGTGTTTCTATTTTTTTTCTAGCGATGTTAATCTTTACGCCTAAACGAGAGCAGATATAAAAATATATTTGGCAGTTTTGTTTAGAATCGTCTTGTCCATGTTGGCTGATATTTTTTCAAGACAATAAATACTATTTTTTAAAAAACTAATTATGTAATTAAGGGCAATTTTTAAGTTGAAACCGTATAATTTATTGTTTTGGAAAAAAATTATATGTCACGGCAAAAACTATTTTATACAAAACTGCCCGACAGATTTTTGACATTTGATCTCTTTTAAGCTTAAAAAAATTATTACCACAAGGACTTTACGTCTCGCAGACTAGCAAGGCTATTAGAGAGAGTGACACACAACTAGACAGGCAAAAACTAGAAAAGAAGTCGGCCATGACCTTAATCATCACAGAATTCGCCTGCAGCGACTTCGGCAAAACCATTTAAAATCGAAATTAGGACGACCGGAGCCGGGGATCGAACACGCGTCCTCCCGAATGCGAGTCCAAAGTGTTAGTTTCGCTCCACCTCGCTCGGGGGCCAGTTTCAAATTTTCAAAATTGACGCGTGGGAACAGTGGAACGTTGAGGGCCAGAGTACCACCAAATACACTATAAACCAATACCGGACAGCTTGAGCGCTTTGGCGAGAATTCTGATTGTGTTATCACGTCAAACCACCAGATAACGGCACCATATATTTGACTGATTTCAGATGTACGTAGCCAACATAAAAATTCTGGAAAAAAAAATTTCTCTATGGAGAACATATTTTCGTTGAGTTAAGAAAATAAAAAAATAGCAGTACGATAAATACGTGAAAATTAAATAAAACATGTAAAAATAATAAAATACAATAATTATACAAAAGTAATATCAAAATATGTGTTAGTTTCACCTCATACCGCTAGGTTATTTTTCACAACCTTACTCCTAGTATTTGCATAGAGCTGTCCGGTATTAGTCTCTAGGGTATTTGGTATTACGATCGACGAAAAGCATATCGCCTCTACTAACTACGTCAAACTGGCGTGCAAGGTTTTGCTTGTAACATTTTTTCCTATGGGACTTAAAAGCGACGACCCCTAAAATTTTATTTTTTGGATAGTATAATGTAAATGCCGACGCACTCATCTTGTTTTGCACTTTAACAAATTCAGGTGGTAGTTTAATAGTTACAGCAGTCTAAAAAAGCAGTTTTTAGACATTTTGAGAGGCCAGAAAATCATACTTTTAACTAGCATGCTTAGTTTAAAAAAAAACGCAGAAGCATGGTTTCAATTTTTTTTTTTTTTTTTTTTTTTTTTTAGATAAACGTAATATGAGTACGTTAAACTGTTTTGCGTAAAAAAGTATAAGCGTGACATGCTGCAACGCCGTCCATGCGAATGGCACAGACTTCTCTTCAGGCGAAGCTATTTTCTTTATTTACAGTTTTAGAACCGTAACATTTATTCAAGTTTTACTATCACAATTTTCTCTCTGACAAGACATGGAGATATTCTTGACAAACTGCTTGACATAAATAATAATGGAATTTTTCACTAACTTGCCATGCACAATCATTGCAAGGGAGTTAAAGGTTAACTTTCAAGAACGATTACAAGTGCAATGTAAGATGAACATATAATAATATTATGATCTCCAAAATTCATCACAAATATGCCTCAATATTGGCACATTTTCCAAACGTATTTTAATACAAGTTATTGCAGAGAATCGATAAATTAACTTTAGGACCTAACTCTCCCCCTTAAGGTTTTTGGAGAAGGGTGGAGAAGGTAAAGGAACCTACGGTGAACGTTCGCAGCCCCCGCGTACGGAGCGTCTCTGTTTAAAATATGGCGTCGAGTTATCTCGGGCTGTTTTCGCTAACCCGCAGCGGAGAGGAAACCACACACGTATACACATATAGGCCATCTTGGAACGGTGTGATAATAAGAGGCTTGTTATCTGCCGTGCGGCGAAGCTCAGTTAAAGTGAAGCAGATAGGGGTGTTAGCTTGCAGTCTTGAAAGGAGTTTGAGAAACAAGGGGGTTGAAGAGGGGAAGTGAGAAGAGTATTTATGGTACTTGTGCTGCACCGAGGAAGAAGCCAACACACTATCTCGGATTCTATAGAGCAGGCCTTTCTCAATTAAATTTACTTTCCGGGTACTTACGTTAATTTTACAATTACCTATGATGCTCGGAAGCCAAAAGAAAGAAAACCTCAGGAAATTATAGACGCAACATTATAAATTATTTAATTGTCCATCAATAATTTTAATTCAACATACAAAAACAAATGATTGTCATTTATAGCCTACAGGTAACGTTTACGGAAACTAAATTTAAGGGCGCCGCTTACCCTACGCTTCAAATGCGTTGCAGTATGTTCATAAACGTGGTTTTCCCCCTACTAAAACATTCCACGTGTGCCCGTTTTTAAATCATAATTTATTCTTAAAATATTACCATTTCTTAAATAGTATATTCAGTATTTTTTAGTTTGAAAACTCTTTTAACAGCAAAATTTTGCACCCTAAAATAAAAATTATTCCGTGGGAGAACCCCCAGACCCCCCTCCCCCTACCCGTTTTTGACTTTGGTAAGGGTGTAGCTATGTTTTAAGGCATAGCCCCCTCCAGGTTCCAGAGCTGTATCCACCCTTGGTGCACACGGAGATGTATATACTCTAACCCGAAGTGGTCTTCAAGATAACTACCCAGTAAAAATACATTTTGCCACCACACAACGTTTGTTTGAATACGAGTCATTGCACAGTAGCTTAGACGCAAAGGAAACTTTTATTTAAAGTGCAAACTAAAACATTATTTTACAATTTTTTTTCAACTTAAAGATAGTCATACAAAAGATATAACTAACCCTACCAAAGTTGCATTGAACAACTTTAATAGTAACGCAACTGTTTGTTAACATTAATTACATTTTTAACAAAAATATTCTTTGCGATGGTTTATATGCAAACAAAACTTGTGGTAAAGAAAAAATATTTACAGTGTAGACTGAACGACCAACTATTACGGGCGGCAATTACAGATTAAACATTTTTATGTGTCAGGTTGGTATTATTTGTGAGCCATTCGTTCTCGTTGTGAAACTGAAGGCGTACGAATATTGGTACGAATATTGTATGATAGATATAGTTAATCCCACGAAAGAGTATACAATTTTTTTTTGGTAGCTTGTAAATGTCATTCCAGAAATTAAATCGGAATTTTTTTTGTCCGTGAAACATGTTTTAACTCACTGAATGAGCGAGTAGAAGATGATTCACAAAATATGATAGTTTTATATTTAACTTTTATTGGATTTTACGTTTCGTCGACTGCGAGGTCACTAGAGTCGGTGACACACAACTTTACACAAGTTCAGGAACTGCGAGAAGAATCGGCTGTGGCCTATTCATCTTAGTATACAGTGTAAACTTACCATACCGATGTGTAAGAGTATTAAGAAAGTGAGTATGGTAAACTTGTTTACAATAAACCAATGGTAGAGTTCATGTATAGGCCCTATACATACACATACACACACATATATATATATATATATATATATATATATATATATATATATATATATATATATATATATATGAAACATTCTAAAGTAAAGTGAGGTTACCAGATGTGTATAGTAACAATGCTCAACAGTTGCTATATTTACAAGCTGAAGTAAGAAAAGTATCCCGATTAATAACTTCCATTAGGCTATTATTTACGAAATTTTTTACAGTGCACGGTTTTAATTTCTAAAATTACTCCAGACCAATGCTGCGATATGTTAGTAATACTGGCTACGGTCGATTCCCGTCCTGGTTTTGATTCTCTGATGTAATAGTTTCTTCTCTCGTTACTTCGCTGTCAAAAATAGCTCGAATACTACTATAGTCGATCCCACGAGCGAGTACACATCTTTGACACCTAAGAAATGACAATTCAGGAACTAAATTCAATATTTGATGAAATGAGTTTTATCTTGCTGAATGAGCTAAAGAATTTATATCGATGTCTGCAGCATTTCAATCATATGGAAACCAAATGATTGTTATTTTCAAGAAAGAAACAAACATTCATAATCATGTACAGTCACAAACATTAGGCCTATATAATTTTTGGTCAAAACTTGGCTAGTTTCATTGCATTTTTTGAGACCTAATGCAGGTCATCCTCTGTGCAAGAGGCTGGACACAGCACTGTAGCATATGTTTGACGGTCTGAACCACCCCAGTCACACCTGACACCCTCTTTTTCAGTGTAGCCCCATTTTACCAGGTTGATTCTGCATCTTCATACTCCTTATCTCAGTCCATTAATAGCCTTCCATGTCAGCCATCCCGTGTCATGTCCAGGTGGTAGAGTTTCAGATACTCTTTTCCAACCACTGGGAAGTGGAACTATATTTTTTCACATCTGTAACCAAGGTAAATATAATGAATCACTACTCATCGTGTACCGGCAAAAGTATTGCTTTTAGGGCTATAGATTACTGATGAAAAAGGTTTAAATAGACGTTAGAAGTAGTCGTAAGTAAATAAAATTCTAGTTATTCGTTAGCTTATATTAGGTTAAATAGGTTAGGTTAGTTTAGGTTGGCTAAGGATAGTTTTGGTTCGGTTCAGTTATTTTACCATTAAGTTTCCCATTTTTTGTTAGGCAATATTACCTAACCTTACTTAAGGTAATCTAACCTAACATTACCCAACCTAACAAAATTGAAAACCTAATAGCAAAATAATTTAATCTAGCTAAAACTAACCTAAACTAACTTAAACTAACCTAACTTTATATAACCTAACAAAAATGGAAAATTTCGAAGTTAGTAAACTACAATTTTCTATACGTACGACTACATGCAACGTCTATAGAAACCTTTTTCATTAGTAAACTATGCGTTCAAAATAATTAGTTGGGCCGGTACACGATGAGTAGCTATTCTTAATATTTACAGTAACCTGGTTTTTTCATCAGCGGCAGTTCCTTTGATGATCTTAGGAAATTCTTTCTGGATTTCAGTTATTGCTGGTGTAATTCATGCCCGTGTAATGATTGTTTTCTTTCGTGCTCAACTTTCTTCCTTTCCTTGGCCGGTGCAATTTCTCTTCAAACAGAAGGTAGTGAAATTCCGGCAAGGTAGTAAAGCCATTTGACTCGGGTGTAAGTAAGTACGTCGTTTCGGATTAATGTCGCTAATGTTTGAGTACCCAATTTTAAGTTTAAGTAGCAGCTAATTCAAAATAACTTAGTTAATCCACTCTTGAGCGATCTCGTTAATCCTTTAATGCGCGAGAGAGTTCACACTTTTATGTTCCAAAAAGGTTTGGCTATAGGCAAGGCTGGTGTGGCTCAATTTAAGTCGTTTAAATGTTGCGTCGCTGTTTTCAGGAACCTAATCCTGACGTAAATCGAGGACTTAACTGTATTTGAAAAAGTCGGTCATGATCCTGCATGTACCTCAACAAGTTATTTCAGTAGAGCTGTCAAGAAAGTGCACACGTTAGTGTCATAGTCTATACTTACTCATCTACCACTACTACAAGAAACAGACAATCAAGTTTGTAATAGCTTTCATATGTCTGTGAACAAGTATTTATCTAGTGCTAGCACAAAGAATCTAGAGTGATGGAGAGCTTTTAGTCAGCGCTTAACATCGAGGTATATAGCGCTGTTGACATGAGGTATGGAACAGAGCCGGAATGAGAGAGGGGAAACGGGAGATCCCCGAGAAAACCTGCCTACCAACGAATGATTTCCACGTGCGAAAACCCGGGACCGACCCGGACGGGAATCGAACCCTGATCGCCTTATTCGGCCATCGCGACAGGATGTGCGGACTCGTCGAGGAAATTCTTAATAACTCAATAAACATTTTATACTTGCAAACACATAACAGTACAGAACAGTTGATAATTTCGAAAGTTACTTTTTCGTTGGTTTTTGTACTTTAATCATACTTATTTCTTTCTCTTAAAATATGTCGTTTCTACGAAAGGAAGTACATTTGGTTGAAAAAGAAAAATTAAATTAATTTAGTAAATGTGATTTTTCGGCAACAGAGCACGAATTTCATAAAAACACTTCGTATTTATAAAGTTGCTTGAAAACTGTCGGGATTACTTTCTCTCGTTTTTGCGTGCACGCGCTCGCGAATTAACATTACAATTTCATCTCCATCCGGGATTAACGCACTAATATTTTATACTGCAAGCCTGTAAACACACTCGCTTTTTTCGTAATTCCGAGAAGAAAAATTTGAAATTTTGTTTTTATAGCGTTAGTTATATTTAACTTGGGCTGCAGTACAAGCATCGCAGTTGAATGTTTAGCGCATATTTAGGCCACAAACAGTCCAACAAATTAAGGGGCCTCCCTAGATAGTCTGCATTTGTGTGTGTGTGTGAGACAGGAGCTGTAAGAGTGTCATTGAACGACGTATGTAATGTATTATCGCCTCTCCGCGCAAGCCACTCAGACGGCGTGCAGTGCTTTATTATTATCCTTTTTCCTATGGGACTAAAAGCTGTGACGACATTATTTTATTTATAGGCAGCATAGTTCAAAGTCTAACGCTTGTTTCTATAGTTGTGTTTTACGAATCCGGTTGTTATTTTTACAGATACGGCAGTCTGAAAAACCCATTTTTGGCCATTTTGAGGAGCCCGCAAATGATGTTTTTAATAAACTTGCCTAATATTTGGAACTATACCGACATAGTTTGTAGCGTGTTTTATTTTCGTAGATATACAAATATAATGAGCATTTAGTAGTTCCGTGAAAAAAAGAATAATCCCACTTCGTTGCAACGCATTTCACAAGAGCAGGTATAGGGAGGCCCATTAAGAACATAAAACAAACTTGTTGGACTTACTGTGGCCGAAATACACGTTAAAGTTTCCAATTATATTATTGCACTGTAATATACGGCACATATATTTCACGCTAATAGCAAATTTCCCATTGTTCTTCTCAGAATTAAAAAAAAAAAAAAAAACTAAAAAATATAAAATACTCGAGTAATGCGACTAGTGCACGTTGAATAAACTAAATAAGTACAGACGTACGCATGACGCAAACGCAAAATAAATAAGTAGAGCCATGATTTTATGGCGAAAAGATTTTTGCAACAATTTGTTTCAGTGCCATATGTGCACATCTGCACCTCTGCTACATGGTCAATGGTTGGATCAGGGGTGTCATTTTAGGAGGGGAAGGG
The DNA here is from genome assembly GCA_003012365.1 of Medauroidea extradentata. Lineage (NCBI taxonomy): Eukaryota > Metazoa > Arthropoda > Insecta > Phasmatodea > Phasmatidae > Medauroidea > Medauroidea extradentata. Next base: position 113,743 of record PNEQ01013440.1, read on the forward strand.
GTCAAATGCCCCTCCCCCCTGGATTAAGAATTTTAAGTGTATAAAATTTATTTTTGTATTTTGTTATTTAAATAAAGCTAACTTAAGCACATAAATCTAAAGTTTTATTATTAATGATTCTAATTTATATACATGCTTAGTTAAGAAAAAGATGCAACTAGGTCACTGACCCCGAAAAAATATCCTCCCCTTCCCGCAAGAAAAAACCTGAAATGACGCCCTTGCGTTGGATGTTTTAATTCTCACATACCTTGGAGTTACACTGGCAAATCACAGACGTATAATGTCACAATTGCCTAATTCTTATTGGTGCAGTCAAATGAGAGACCGTGTCTGAACAAAGACACGCTGCCAATAACCATGAAGCATAGCTGTCGATGCGCACGTGAGACACTGAAACAAAGCTATGCAAAATTTTTTCCGCGACTAAATCGTAGCTCTATAAATAAGTGCTAGCTCACATATTATGAGACTAAACTGACCAAATCGCTGCAGCGAAATGCCGGGATAATTACTCAATGCAATTGAGGAACCAAAAACTTAACGGAATTCATGAAATATGCTCGCGATAATTCGATTAAGATCCAATGTCGTTTCGCTACCACGAGAGAAACGTTTAACCAGCGAAAATATGTACACAGCGCATTTTATAAGGTAAGACTTACCGGTGTAGTACACAGGTAGCATGATGGTATACTGGAAGAAGATTCACTTACCTGAAACAAAGAAAGAAAATACTATATTAGTTATGTTAGTATGTATTTGCTACGTGAATGGTAAGTTAATATGAAGGCCTGGAAAACCTTTCTTTAAGAAATGTATTACAAATACTAAATCATCAATCATAATTACATTAAATAACGAGAGCTTGGTGTATAAGTAAGACTAAAAGAAGCTTAATAAGGATTGCTAGAATTCCAAAATCGATTGGAAAATAAAGTTACCCTAGAACATAATTCTAGAACACTTTGTGAGCAACTAAATTGCTAGAATGATTTGTGCCGTGACTTTAGTAACTTCGATTTCGCCGGAAGAACTTGTCCGTTAGGGAAGCGTTATTCTAGCAAAATTTTTGTTCGAAAATATTGAAACAATTGTTTTTATGGTAGAATTTTTAACTTTAGAATCCTAGCGAAATTTTCAGTGTTCATTTTTGTACCAAGACCTATTACTAGGACCAGGAAGTTTGAGCGAAAATTTTTTGCATCACTTTCTTTCAGCGCCTTGCGTACGTTATGATTATTGGTTGTGTGTTTTTGGTACAGCCAGATGAAAAACTACTCTACGAAATCATACGGACCGAACCACGAGTTACAACATCCAATCACCTAACACGAACTCGAGCAGCACGTACGGCACTGAAACAAAGTGACGCAAATCTTTTCACTCGAACTATACCCATAATGTATTGCAATTATGCAAATATTTTTCGCTAGAACTTCCTGCCCGTACCTATTACGTATTGCAAAATAACACGGGGGTTAATTTCTAGCGCAACGACAATTGTATAGATTGTTCGGAATAACACATCACAAAAAATTTAACATTTGAGAAATGCAACAAGCCGTTACTGTTCACAATTTAAGATTAGTTATTTCCTCTTTATGCTTGTATGGCTGGCAGCGAAGTTACAGAATATATTTCCGTGTATTTTCCTATTTGAATACAACAATACTCTAACCAAATCAACCTAAACCAATTCATTTGTAATTAATATAAAAATATATATTTTTTTAAATCAAACTATACAGAATGTCTGGTAATTATAGGTGCAAACGAAAGAGGTGTGTCGAGGACGATGATACAAGCAAATAACACTAATAAACATAGTTCCGAAAAACGACGGTTTTCCCGTTACAATGCATGGACACGTGCAAACATGGCAATGATTTTTGAACGTGTACGGGCATCGATGCGGAGACGTGCTGACGCCTGCCTTCACATGAACGGCGCCCATTTCCATCACTTGTTGCAATGTCTTCGTCCACATGTGTAGCATTCTGACGTTTTGATACCCGGGAACACTGGTTCGGTCAACAAAACATGAGCAATGGCGTATGTCCACGAACCATTAAATTCTAATTGTAAACGCTCATTGCAACAGACACTTAAAAATCTCAAGAAATTAAATAATGCAATGTTTTATGTCAGCATCTCTGAGCACACGACCACTTTTCTGGAGTTGTGAATTGGTAGATAAGCATACGTAGAAGTTACTTACTGTGCGAACGACCTATGTTCAATGCTTACTGTTATGTTGTCAGTTGTGCACCCATCTTAAGAGTGTGTGGTAGATAAATACATGCTGAAAACATCAATTGACTTCTACGCTTTTTTTCGAAGCCAATATGGATAAAATACTCAATGACAATCCTAGGTAATGGTATTTGTTTAATTTTCGCAAATTGGCTTCAAGAAACCTACAGTTATAGATTAATGCTTTTAGCGATGAATTATGTACCACGCCCTCTTAACTGACGTCTACACCGGCAACCCTGCGCACATCACAGCCGGGCGGTTTGCCTCATCATCAGGCGTCGCGCAGAAGGGGGGAGGAGTATTCAACCGGGTTGATTCGCTCGGAACAAATCTAAACGATCCGTTCCTCTGCGGAACGACAGCGACCAGTCTGCACGAACGCCCAGCGCATCCGGATTGTTCACGAGTGGTCGACTATTTGACCTCTATTCTCGCCAGCACAGCAAAACAAAGCGTTTATAAAAACTCAACGTGGCTTTTTTTTTAATGCTCATGCCACGTACAAAAACCGGAATGGTACTTCACAATCTACCGGATTCAGAACGTTCAAAACTACCTACTCCTCAGCATAAACAAGGCACAAAATTATCTTAACAATTCTCAGTAAATACTATGCAAATAATTGATCAATTCACCCTTCCCTCCACTCCTGATTTGGGCAAACTATTTAAGAGGCCATGTCAGTATTTCAGGTGAATGTATGCAACCCGCATTAACCCCATATAAATCAAGGCTAATTTTACGTTAACGACTCTGTCTCTTATAAAACGGGAAGATAATGTTGATATGAGTAATACTCTTATTGCTATAGAGAACGTAAAATTAGCCTTGATTTATATGGGGTTAATGCGGGTTGCATACATGCGCCTAAAACACCTGACATGGCCTCTTAAAGAGGACGTAATTTTCCACGTTTGATGCGCGGAGTTAGCGAAGCGATAAGGTACAGCTTTTCACATTCGACGGTAACATCATCGCTTATATTCGCGCCAAGCTGGCGTGCAGTGTTTTCCTGCTACTCTTTTTCATATAGGACTTAAAGCCTTTTATGGACACATTCAGTTGCCCCGACACCATGTCTCTAAGCGTGATTTGTAGAAAAAAATCAAAAGAATACTTTTGAACGTGTTTTATTTTTCGTAGATGATATCGAATACACGTTTAGTAGTGTTTCTAGTAGTGTCTCTTAAGGGCTTGTTCCCCGAAATTGGAGTCAATGTGCAATCACACGATGCACAATACTGTGGACGTGTTTTTTTTTTTTTTTAATAATGTAGGTACCATTCGCAGGCAAAAAAATAATTTCCTTCATTTTTGCTTATTTTCACGACGAAAAACGTGGTACTTTGGGTAATGAAATCTAAAAAACCGTTCAGTGTAATTATACAAAAACATTCAGCTACAAATTATAACATATAAGTGTCAAAACTGTGCAGCGAAATTTTGATATGAGTATTAGGTAGCAATAAAAAAAATATTTTCGAAATCACTGCAAAACTCCGTAACAAGGCCTTAAAAAAAAACTTCCTCAAATTATGTTCATGCGCCAGCTGTACGGGGCTCTTAATCTTCCCACATATGTCAATTAATAGTGAACGATAGAGTAGTCATTAATTGTTTTCCTGGAGTGAAATGTTCTCCGGATATAGGTCTTCATGGCTTCTCTCTATTTACGGAGTTTCTCTCGTTCTTCTGTAGACTTGTTCATCAGTCAGGGGACATCCACAGACGTCCCAGTGTATGCCCCGAGCCACGACGGGTATAACGTTACGTGCTGACCTGCAATCCGTTAGGCAGACGTCGCCCCGCGGTAAACGACATTGGCCGACGGCGTCATACATCACGTCGGGAAAGCATAGGACTTCCTATTCAAGCGTACACAACTCCCCCTCCCAACCTCACCCAAACCCTCGACGGGGGGAATAATTTCCTACCGTTCAATCGTCCGGACTACTAGGGACGCTGGGATAATCTAGCTACCCCCTTCCCCCAACAACCCCAAAAACCAACAACCCCCCCCCCCTCCCTGAGACCTACAGCGCAAAGCACGGTCTCCTGATCCCCTGCCATCAAGACAATAACAACGGCCGACCACGAGAAATGAATAACCTCCCCGACTTCCTTCGCCCCCCACCCATAACCCGCACAATAACAGATAATGTCGACTTCGTCCTTCCATCTTCTCCAATAATGGCCGCTTCGCGGAAGGCACGGAGACAACCCGCTCCACCCCCCTCTCTCTCTCACGTCAGTCATTTCCCTTCCGAGTAAAAAAAAAAAATAAATAAACCCTTCCAATTTTTTTCTACTCCTCTGCACGAAATATCCGAGTTTATTCCATGACATTCAGTCCCTCTTGAGAATCGTCCTCGACGACGAAAAAATCCTTCCCTCCATCTCACTCTCTCTCGTTCCTCGCTTTATGTAAGGGAAGGTCCTCGCCGCTGTATATAGGTTCGTGAAAAGACCCGGAGGAGTCTGTGTGCGTGCGGAATGGCGCGTCTCCCATTCCGCTGGTCTCTCGCTAACTATCGCGCCTTTTGTTCGCGGAATGGCCCGGGTTCCTGACCCTTCCCTAGCCCCCTAACCCCCCCCCCCAAAGAACAAATTATCGATCCATTCGCAGTGAGGGAAGCGTACGGGGTCATCGTTACCACGAGGGGGCAGCGCTGGCGAGGCGAGGAGAGGTCGAATAGGGAGGACGCCATTCGACGCCCTTGCGGAATTCCTCAAGGGCCGGAAGTCTGTCGATGGAGAGGGCACTGAGGAGGAGAGGGGGGGTGAAAGGGACTGTGCAAGGTCCACGATATAAGAGACTGGGTTTGGGGGGGGGGGAGGAGAAGATATTGGTCGGAGGAATCCGAAGACCGGGAGATCCCAGACGAAAACAAGTTCCCGATAGTCAAGGGGTGGGTCGGTTTATTGGAAACACGCCCGCACCGAAGGCGTGGAAGGGTGAGGCGAAGGAAATCGGCGGTTCTACTCCGACAAGAGAGCTACGCCAGCTGAACAACCACGTGTATAGAGGCGCAGCCCGGTCTGAACTCGGACCAACGCGCTATCCTCGCGGAATGACTCGCTAGGGTGTCAGGCCTGAAATAATTTCCGTCTCCCGAGCTTTGCCAACGTGTCAAAAATAACGCGTCGAAACAGTGGCGTGTCAACATTGGTGATAGGGCCGCGGTTGGTGCATTTGCCTCCCATCACACTCGGGTTTTGATTTGAAAATAATTTTACGATACGAAAATCTCTGCGCGAGAGGTTTACATATGTTAAGGTTGTTCAAGTGGGGAAAAAACATAATTTTATACTTGTATGAAACAGTGTTAGTTTTGTACACATTACTTGAGAGTACACATACTTCTAACGGAAAAAAAATTACCTCATATAGTTTTCCCGTAAC
>PNEQ01013440.1:119504-135552 GCA_003012365.1 Medauroidea extradentata
TCGACGGCGACGTGTAGTTTTGATGAGATTTTTTCCATTTCATTATATTTACTGGTTTTCAAGTTTTGTATGAAGTAAAATTATGCAAATTTTGACTTTGAAGTGACATTACGGGAAAACTGGCTGAGCTAATTTTTTTTCGTTAGAGGTAAATGTACTCTTCAGTAATGTCTACAAAACTAACACTATTTTATACAAACATAAAATTATGAATTTTTCCCCACTTGAACGCCCTTAAAACTATTTTAAAATGAAAACGCGAGTGGGCTTGAAATTCGGTTACTATAGTGGCCTAGATATTATTATATTCAAATTTATAAAAATGACAGTTTTACATTTTTATAGATTTTGTGGCTTCAAGCCATTATTTTTCTAAAAACCGTTTTTAATTTTTCTAATTTTTTACTCGAAAATAAAGCATACTACTGCATAGTGCTATACAAATAAACGCCCGCTGATATAATATCTGCTCGGCTAAAAAAAATCTCATCTAATATTGATGAGTAGTTCAGATTTTATTGACGACTGAGTATTTTCTCCCTGTTTCCTTCTATGGCGTTAACAACACTGACTCAAAAGCCCAGGGTTTATTTCCAGTTCGACTAAACTAATTCCCGCTTCCGAGATTTTCCCATAATCGCCCCCGGCGAATGTTGGATTTGTTCTATAATAAACGCTACGGTTAGTTAGTTTCATATTCACAACATTCCCATCGAGCGAGGTGGCGCAACGGTAATATGTGAGACTTGAGATCGGGAGGATCCGGGTTCGATCCCTGACTGCGGCCATCCTGACTTCGGTTTTCCATGGTTTTACCTAAATCGCTATAGGCGTATGCGGGGATGGTTTTTAATAAAGGTTTTGGCCGACTCCACTCCCAGCTCCTTTCGTTGTACCAAGTTGTGTCTCACCGTTTCTAATGACCTCGTGTCGACGATACGTAAAGCCAACTTACCCAATATTCCCATATCAAGACTTTGATGATTTTCAATGACACTGAAAATACTGCATGCTATGCAAGAGTACAAATAAAAATATTGTAAAATGGCGACTACAGCACAATTGGACGTAAATTATGCAAATAGGAACCAACCCGTAAATAAATTATTTTGAGATAATAGTACAACGCAGAAGGAGAGTGTCCAAAATATGTCCTAGAAAAAAAAAACAAGCGTTAACTACTAACAGCTGAAGAAAAATATCAGCCCAGAAAATACGATCTATACAAGCTTTTGACAGACACATAAAAATTTGACCTTGATTATGTCATTTTCAGTAAACTGTTGGTTGGTTCTTTTTCGCATAACTACGTTCAATTGTACATTAACTATGCAATTTTTATTTTTCCGTTTTTCTTTGTGTAAACCAACATGTATCGTCTACACGATGTAGGCAGATCACAATGTCTGACCCAACTGTGACCCACAGAATATATATTCGTAACCCATCTGGACTAAGGTCAGACTGATAGCTGGCGACAACCTTCAACACACTCGGTAAACAAGTCGACATATGCACTGTTTCAACATTTATTCTGAACATCTACCGCGGCGAGAATCGGTAAAAATATTGTCCCGAAATCACGGACGTTGTAGATTTCCTGTGTATTTGTTCGTGCGGATTCTGTTAACAATTTCCTAAAACTTTCAGATTTGCAAATGACGTCGAGACTCCGCAAAAGATGACTGTCAAAAAGGGAGCTAAATATTAACAAAATAACAAACAAGTTCAAATCGTTGCGAATGAATAAATATAAAAATGTGATCATCTAGTTAGACGTATGTGTTTTGCTAATCACACCATAGCGTTTGTAAACTGATTTTAAAGTAAAGTGCTTATTCTACAAATTGAATTTCCGTTACGCCAATAACCCACCATTTGTACTGCTCTTACAACAACTTTTTTTTTAAATCTTAAACGAGAGCAGATATCGAAAAAAAATGTTGCACAGTTTTGTTAAATCAGTTAACCATTTTTTTAAAAGACAAAATACATAGTGATTACAGCTAATTATGCAATTAAGGAGGAAATTCCCATTGATGGATTTATTAGACGAATCTATAGAATACTTAGTCTAGAAAAAATTACACTAAATAGTAAGAAAATTTTTTAACAAAATTGTGACACCGTATTTCGATTTTCGATATCTGTTCTCGTTCAGGAACAATATATATATATATATATATATATATATATATATATATATATATATATATATATATATATATATATAATCGTGAAAACAGTAGAACTGATGGAACATGACTCTAAGGGCTTGTGACTTTGTTTTTTTTTCAGACTAGTGCCAATAACTCAACATTTTTCAACCAAAAGCTTTGAAGAAATTTTGAGCAATGTGCAGTCACACGATGCATGCACAATACTGCGGATGCACTTTTAAAAATAATGTATCATTCATCAACAAAAAAAAAAAGCCTCATTTTGGTTTATTTTCACGACAAAAAACGTGGTACTTTGGTTGACGAAATCTAAAAAACCTTTCAGGACATCGCTACAGAAAAACTCAGCTGCAAATTATGACATATAAGTGTCGAAACTGTGGAGCAAATTTTTATGAGTATTAGGTGACAATAAAAAAATATTTTTACGTGCATCAAGCCAAAACCCGTGACACGTACATAAAATTTGAATTATTTCACGTAATTATGTTTATTGGTTTTCGCGGTGTTCAAGAAGCAAAAACATGCAACTTTTGACTTTGAAATGCCATTACGGGAAAAATTGCTTACCGTTAAATGGGGTGAATCGGATCAATAGATTTAGAACAAAATTATCAGTTCAACATTTGCTTTAGAAATATTTTTTCTTGATAGGCAAATTAATGCTGTTGGCAGATAGTTTGATTAGAAAGTAACTTTTAAATAGAAAATTCGTTGGCGAGAAATTTGATTCAATTTTGATCCTATTCACCTCACAGTGATTCTATTCACCTCGTTTTATGGTACCTAATTATTTTTGTAAGAGTTTAATTTACTTCCAATTAACGTTTACAAAACTAACACTACTTCATACAAGTATAAAATTATGATTGTTCCCCACTTGAACACCAATAAACCCCAAACAAGAAGGCTACAAACACACTGCGAGGCAATTTAGTCAAACAGTCAAATGCATACTAAAGTTACCAGACTTGTACTGTAACATTTGTAAAAGTTTGCATATTTACAAGACGGAAGTATGGTAACTGTCACATACTGCGTCTGGGATAATAACGGCCTAAACATTTTAGGAAGCTTTTTCACAGTGAAGGAAATTCCTAAACAAAAAAACTGAATACGTCACTTTAAAAATTTGTAATACTTAAAGTATAAACTATATCTTAAAGGTAAAAAAAGAGGAGGAGGTTCTGCCCCCCCCCCCTTGGATCCGCCACTGAGTGACGAGCGCTTCGGTTGGAGGAGAGTCATCTCATTAGGGCCGGTTTTATTCATCAATGCGTCTTAAGATGGCGTGGTACATAATTCAACACTAAAAGCATTAATCTATAACTGTAGGTTTCTTGAAGCCAATTTGCGAAAATTAAACAATAGCAATCTTAGACAACAGTTTTAACCAACATTTCAAACAAAATTGTTTCACGTGTTACGAAGTTGTGAGGCACAATCTCTGACGCCGGAACCTCGTGCATTTAAATGCGGCGCAAGAGATCACGCGTAACAAATTAGAAATTCTGGATAAATATTTACTCGTAAAGTTGGCAAATACCATTATCTAGGATTGCCATTGAGAATTTTATCCATATTGGCTTCGAAAATAGCGTAGAAATCAATTAATGTTTTCAGCGTTCATAGGGGCCGCGGTGGCAGAGAGGCCAGACCTTTCGCCTCCCACCATCGATTCCCGGCGGGATCGGTCACCGGATTTTTGCATGTGGGAATCGTGCCGGACGATGCCGCTGGTCGGCGGGTTTTCTTCGGAATCTCCTGTTTCCCTCGCCCATTCATTCCGGCGCTGCTCCATACTCACGTCATATCACCCCTCACCAACGCTACAGACCTGGATGTTAAGCGCTGACCAAAAAACTCTTCACTCATTCAGCGTTCATTTATCTATCACACCATGCTACATAGAGACTGTGAATTGTCGGTCGGCGCCCAGTGGTTGCCATTCTATCATCTGACTGGAGAATGTGACCATGACGTTATAGAGTCGTTGCATTGTTGTCGGGGATGGTGGAGATGGCCAACTTTTATCTTTCACCGACAACTCACCGACTCGCGTTAATTAGATGGCCACCAAAGTGTTCTGATTAGCCATGTATATGCACCACGAAAATTACGAGCCTCTATAAAATAAAAATTATTTACTCGCGTGTACTATGACTCGTATCTAAACTTATTTTAAAATATTGACAGGATAATTTGTAACAAAACTGTACAATTAGGAAAAGAAAAAAAGACGAACGGTGACATAACCATCTTTAGTAGAAGGCCGCGGCATTAGATCTGGCAACCCTGCACACAAGGGTCATTTTGACACTTCTTTTAGCTCTCCAAAGGCAATGGCTGCACCTGATTCGTTATTCCGCCCTACACACCGGCGAATCAGGGGAAGTCGCTGCCCTTGGCGAGACAAAAGAAGTGTTAAGATGACCCTTCCTGACAGGGTTGCCAGATCTAAGGCCGCGGCCTTCTACTAAAGATGGCTATGACGGTGATCAAGCTGCCATCTGTTAAGTATTGCCGGAACTAGACTGTAACAGTAAAGCAACGTCTGTCACTGTAGCACGCAGCGAGGAGATTAACGATGCCGACACGACAGCGAGAAACTCACCGTCTCTATGTAGCAGCGCCTTAAGAGAGTGTGGTAGACAAATAAACGCTGAAAACATCAATTGATTTCTACGCTTTTTTCGAAGCCAATATGGATAAAATACTCAATGACAATCCTAGATAATGGTATCTGCCAACTTTATGAGTAAATATTTATCCAGAATTACTAATTCGTTAAGCGCGATCTCTTGCACCGCAGTTAAATGCACGAGGTTCCGGCGTCAGAGATTGTGCCTCAGAAGTTCGTAACACTGGAAACAATTTTGTTTAAAACGTTGGCTAAAACTATTGTCTAGGATTGCTATTGTTTAATTTTCGCAGATTGGCTTTAAGAAACTTACAGTTATAGATTAATGCTTTTAGCGTTGAATTATGCACCACGCCCTCTTAAGGCCCGTGAGTCTCACCACCACCGCAGCTTCTCTTTTACACCCCTCCTTGTTAACATAACATTATTTAAAATAATACTATCTTCTGTCCTCCCGCTAGGTGTGATGACGATTATTGGTGCTCTGCCAGAAGGCAGGTTTAGAACCAATGAGGGCGCCGGGTGATGGAAACCCCGACGTGCTCCGAGGTCGACAAGGAGAAGTGAGTCTTCAGCGATTCGCCACATTCTTCCGGGTACAACAGAACACCCAGTCTTGAACCCAGAGAGGCAACTGTAAATATTGACCTCCCCAGCCTGGAAGAGAACCCGGGACCCTTTACCCAACAGCGAGAAGTTCTCTAACCACTGAGCGAAGCGGCTGGACATTCCGCTAGGTGTAATATCAATATTAGTTATGACATAATAATAATTTACGGTAAGCGGGTGTGACTTTGGGACAGTTTAGTACTGTTTGTTTTCCGTAATTGTCAACTGTGAAAAAAAAAATTCATTAAATCCCACGACGTTTATTCGGAATTTTTCACAACTACTTTTCTTTACTCAGGGCTACCATATACGAGAAAAATAACATTTTTTAGGTCCCAATGTTATCCCACGGTATCCAAAATCACCCCCGCATACGGTAGTTTAAATGTAATTAAGTTATTTGAATAAATTCTGCCAGCCATAGAGCAGATACTAATAGACAGCATTAGTCAATAATGTGAAAAGTAAAGCCCATGGTCTTAGAATAACAGGTCTGGACACTAGCCTATCTACCAATGCCATTTAGTTGACCCCTTAATGACTGAAAGCGCCACTAGCAATGATGTGTTGTTTTAACATTGCAATATAGGATCGTACTAGCAGTGCTCCTAGCGGCTACGACACGAACTTGCTTCAAAGCAATGATAAAACAACACCAAAGTGCCAGTGGCGCCAATCAGTCACAGTCATATGAGGGTCAATTTTAACTCTAAGTGTCCGGACCTGTTTTTCTATGGCCTGGTAAAACCATTAAATTGTTACTTGTCGCCATTTGGTACTTTGAAAATCAGTGACGGGAATTTTTTTACGCTTTCTCCTCGCCAAAAGTGCGCCCTTGTGAAAGTTACTCTCTAGGCCCGAGCCTAGTAGTAAATCCGAAATCACACCTCATCAATAACCTACAACGACATTTTGCAACACTTCAAGAATATAAATTCCACGTTGAGATCCTATGATGCGCCAAGAACCAACCTGGAGTTCCACGACCCAATTTGACCGGGCCACGCGAGAATACGCTGGCAGCGGACGTCACTTCACAAAAGCGCACACAGTGGCAAACAAAATGTTTCCGAGCAGCAAAAATACCGCCGGGGGGCCATTGGCTCGTTTGCCCCAGCCGTCGCCTGGGCGCGTACCAGCAGCGCGGCAAGCGGCGCGTGACTGAACTATGAAGCGCAGTGCTGGCTGGTTGAATATTCATAACGCCGGATGCTACGTAACGTGCGAGGGAGCAATCCCGATGCAGATTAAGGGCAGTGGCGGATCCAGTATTGTGACAAGGGAGGGAGGGCTATGTCTTAAAAAAGTGTACATGCATACAAGTGGAGGAAACGTAATTTTATATTTGTGTGAAATAGTGTTAGATTTGTAGTCGTTACTTACTTAGAATTACATATTTCTCTTACGAAAAAAATTGCGCTCAACCATTTTCCCCAAAACAGTACTTCAAAGTAAAAATTTGCACGTTTTCAGTTCTTATACGCTGCAAAAACCAATCAACAAAACTAAATTTAATATTCTTACTGAAACTTCATGCCAAGGGCTACTGCTTAGCACGTTTTTAAATCCACTACAAAATATCTTTGTATTTATAAGAAAAATTAGATAAAAAGGACAATATACAAAATTTCTGGATTTTTTATACAAAAAAAAAATTTTGTAATTTATTAAAAAAACATGCAAGCGGTTGCCCGTTACATGTAGTTCCAGTGTGAATTTTCTTATTTATTTATGTTCGTTGGTTTTAGCGGCTTAAAATAACTAAAAACGTTCAAATTTTGACTTTAAGGTGCCATATGGGAAAACTGGTTGAGCTATGTTTTTTTTTGTAAGAGGAAAATGTACTCCCATGTAACGTCTAAAAGACTAACACTATTTCATACAAATATAAAATTATGATTCCCCCCCCCCCCATTTGAACAACCTTAAGCGGGGCGCCGGAGGCCCTCTCACGGGAAAAAAATTTGGATTTTGAAGCGCAAAATTGTTGTACTTAAGGAGTTTCAAGACCAAGAATTTTAATTTTATGAGTAGTTTTTTTTTTTTTTTTTTAATTTTTACAAATACGCTGCTGTTATATATTATTTGATTTTAGCAATACTTGGTCAGGAGAGGGGAGGCGGGAATGCCACCATTCCTCCTCCTCCTCCCCCCGGTTTCTGGATCCGCACCTAATTAAGTGTCTCCGTAACAAGTACCCTAACAGCACAGGTGGTTCTGGAAACGTTGCTACAATGTTAAAATGTGCTAAGTTCGTCACAGACTATATAAACATGTTTCCTACATGTGCCAGAAATGTTACAATTGCAACGTTGCCGAGGCAACCTAGCAGCACGTGGCCTGCACGTGCCAGGAATGTTTCAGTAGCAACGTTGCCGAGGCAACCTCGAAGCACGTTGCCTGCACGTGCCAGATACGTTACAATTGTGACCTTCCCCACCATACCAGTTAGTTTAATTTCTGACCAACAGATGCCATACATGAATAACGACAATTCTTTTGTATTCACATGTACAAGTAATCCAAAAATTCTGTGTTTTACATGAGTTATTGTGGTATCCCATTTACTGTATTTTAAAAATCTTAAAAAATGGGAAACAACATTTAACATTGTAAAACTATTTAGTATTTACTTAATTATGACAGGGATGGTAAGCATTTTATTTTATTTAACTGCCATTAATAGTGGAATACTTTTCATACAGCCGAGATGCATGTCTCCTCTTATCCAACTAACAGCCAACCAAGTGTATGAGGCCTAGCCTCGAGACACATTCAATCCCTACCTCCTTCGTTATTAGCGACTAATGCATGCCGGAGTACCCACAGACTGAGACGGGGTACACGCTGACGTGGCGGGATATGAGGGCTCGTCAGAAAAAAAAAAATTTCATATCAGTGATTGTGCATCCAAATGTTACAGTTCAACGTGCAGGCAACGTTGCCGTGCTGTTAGGGTAAATTCAAGTAGTTTCCACCACAGTAAAACAGGAACCGATCATCACTCCGTCCAGAAAAATACTTCCACAAGAAGGTGAGCATTATTTAGACAAGCAAAGCGTTTATGACATTTTCCCACGTGGGATAAATCGTATTGTCAAATTATGTATAGCTACAAGTCAGAAGAGCAATTATATCGTATGAAATTTTTTTTACACTCACAATAGAGTGGCTTATTTACAAGCGGGTGACAAACATTCCAAAATAATGCACTTCACCAGACAAGTTTTGAAAAAATTGCCCTACTATAGCACCAGGGTAAGTCTGAGACTCCAGAATATACATAATCGTTTGTATTCCTTTCAAAATTAAAAAGCAATAATAATAAATCGCCCGTGTCAGTTATTATCATGAATCTGACTTAATTCTTTCCAGGTTTAAAATTTGGCACGATTTCATTGGAAATTTCTCAATAAGTGGCGTAGCTAATTACTTTACCTTTCATTACGTACATTATATTCGAAGAATTAAAGCGTAACTATGAAATAATTAAACTAATTTAAATTCCGAGCTAAAAATTTGCTCTCACCAAATAATAATCACTAAATAACTCCCAGCACCAATTTCAACTAATAATACGCACCTAATAGAAAAATGTAATGTTTCTATAAAGAAACATTGCCGGTTATTCGTCTCATCCTTCATTTATTGCACGAAAAATAATATTATTAACAAAATATGTTACACAGCCTCTTTAAGGTATGTAATTTTTTTTAAAATGACAAAATGTTTTGTCATATCAACTACATTTAACTGAACAATTTTCCATTGGCATACGCAAACGAGAGGAACGTGTCTAATATTCCAGAATAATGGCACCGAAACAGAAACGATAACAGAGGCCAGTAGCAGACTTTCGTTTTGTGTTATTTTCGCTGTGTTGTCTGTGCAAATATACAGAATGTTGCAAAATTGCATGTCAATATTTTGGAAGAAAGTTCCTCATGTCTAGAGGAACAAAAAATTTAATCTGTAAAGGAGACCGCAGATGCACTACTTCTGCACAGTTTACACAGTTTACATTTAATGACGTAGTGTGCATAGCGTGCGAGCCGGACATTGGTACTAATAGTGCTTTTATAATAAAATTCCGAACTGGACTGAGCTTGGACTGGATAGAACATGGAACGAACCTAAAGTGAAAGTGGACTGAAACGTGTTTACAGTAAAATTTCCGATCCAGACTGAAATGTAAACATGGCCTGAATCCAAGTCTAGAGACGTCTCCTTAAAATTGAACTACAGAACAAATGACCGTCATAAAAGCTCGACGGGAATATTTTATTGGCATTTTATTTGAATTTATTCATCAGAATATTTATTTTGATTTATTTGGCACTTCCCAGTATTTTTTACAACATTAAACATATTTACTTAGCTAGCCCAGGACGATTCGAACCTCTTACATAACCAAAGAAACGATTCAAAATGGCGACCGCTTCGTTTCAGTTCAGTCCGATGGGTGCTTAAAGTAAACGTTTCAATCCGGATTCTACAGTCCAGTCCACTGGCCCGACTGGACTGGATTACTCACCCTATTTCTACTTCAACCCAGTAGGAACGTGTTTAAAGTAAAATTTGAATAAAATTTATCCAGTCCACTCCTAGTTCAATACGGATTGAGTTGTTACTCTAAACCTAGTATATGACTGCATTTTAATTGAATTTTTGTTTCTATAAAAACTTAATAAAAATGAAAAACTATGATAGACAGTACAAATAATTCAAGCAGGTGATTTCATTCACTGCTGAATGCGTGTACAACAGAAATAAACGCTACGAACACAATTATGTATTTAAAAATATTAGGGATTAGAAAATTCAATGGAGAAAAATAACAATGAAAAAGGCAATCCTGATGACAGCGTTTGTCATCATTGAGAGTGAAAATATTTTGAAAAATTGACACATTCACTGAGCATAATTTATTTAGCCAGAACCAAAATTGTGCATCATACGTCAGAAACGAATAACACAAACAGGAAACAATTTTGCTCAAAAAGTTGGCACAGCACAACGCGTACCATCCAATTAAGGCCGTATATGAATGTACGAATTCTCTTTAAGTCATATACAGGATGTCCTATAAGTTCGGTGTCACAGGGTAAATAAAAATTGGTGAAATAGGGAATGGTTTAATAGTGATGTAGTGAGTTGGCGTAAGATAACAGCAGTTTATTCACTTCCATGAATGATTACGACGGGAAATGCTCAAATTGATGGCCGCGATGTGCTTTACACATGCGTATGCAATGGTGAAAATTGCATGCAGGAGTAACTTTGTTATAAACAATAAAATTTTATTAGTCACTTTTTTTAACTTCCCTTAAGATACCGAACTTTTCCTATGATACTGAACTTATGGGACCTCCTGTACATAAAGTATAATCTAGCATTGTCAGCATTTTCAGCATAGTACACAGATGCTCTAAACTTGACAAGCACACGATATTGTTGGATGTTTCAGCATATTACCTTCGGCCGCCATATTAGTTTGAGCTGACTTTTCTGAAAAATTAGTATTTGTTTTCGGAATGTCTTTCAGGTGTATATGAATAATGTATCAATTTTAAATATTTGTGCCCGATAATTATTTCTTGAAGGAAAAAAACATTGTGTAGTTGAAATATTTCTCAAACGTAGTAAAACTGGAAATATGATAATTTTTTGGGTTTTTAATTATAAGTTCGGAACCATGAAATTTTCAAAGGATTTATTATTATTATTATTATTATTATTATTATTATTATTATTATTATTATTATTATTATTATTAGTTACCATTCCATAAAACTTTTCATATCAGCTCACAGTTCCATTACTAAATTCTATCTTATGTAAGTTACCGATATTGCCGCCAGAGCTAGTATGGAAAGGTGTTTACCTGTCCGAATAATGTGGACAAGTACTTACATGCGTACTTATCGAGTACACACTGACTGTTCGAATACAGCCTAAATACGTCTCGTACGGTATGAAGCTACCATTATAATGGCTGCAATGGCTTACGCGTTTATTTACCTCATAATTAAAATGTTCGAACTCAGCTAATATGTAAATACTGGAAACAGGACCCTCACTCATATTACGTACTTTTTTTTCCAAATGACTAGAGAAATCAGCCTTGCACGTAGTTGTAATTCCTAGTGGATCATCCAGTACGTTACAAGAATCACGACACAAACCCAAACAATGAAGGCCGTCAACACAATGGTATTATCCGAGCATCACGGGGAAGTAGAGAAGAGTTGGAACCACGATCGAAAGCCGATCATCAACAATCTTCCTCCATCTTCCCCCTTTACTTCCTCCCACGCTGATTTTTTTCTCTCAGTCCGTCTCCGATATCCCACGTCGTATTTCTTTTTTTTTCTTCTCTGAGGAGAGAACGACAACTACTTCTTCCTTCCGAAGCATTACGATCTGAAAAAAGAAATTCATCGTTCGCTTCTCCGCCATTGAGGAAGCTCCCGAGACGGGGAGAAAAAAGATTTGTTCAAGCCATACATATATATTTGGAATCCACACGGAGTGGGCTTTGTGAATGTATTGTATATAAATGCGCGCGTATCGACATCACTCCAAACGTATATGGCAAGGATGGTCCCGGGGGGAAGTGAGGTAGGGTTTATACAGACACACGCACATTATATCGGCACATGAAGAGGGAAGGGATGGTCAACGAAAAACGAGAGGCAGCGAGCATAAGTAGGGGAGAACGGGAGGAAGAAATCCTCTTAAGACACTCGACAAAGAGCAGATGGGTACATTCACGTTAACGCGAGATCCTGCGAAAGTATGGGATTGCCCTTTCAGAGATTCTTGATAGTGGAGTCGCCTCTAAGCTGATGCCAAGGCTAACGAGGATGCTTGGCAGAAATTCAGATATCTTCACAGAATTCACAAGGAAAGAAAAAAAAAATCACACAAAGAAGTTACTCCAAACGAGTGAAAGCAAAAGTGTTCGTAGGATAAAATCGCGAGGTGGTTGTATTTCACAGAAAATTTACTTAATACCACTCACAGTGAATAAAATGAACTTCATTAAATAAAATAAAAACTGCCATGTAATGAGCTTAATATACATACATTTACGACCATGCATTTTGAAGCCTTCTGTACGGTTCTGTGAAGTGCTATGGTAATCTATAAACATGGGAGGTCTGACATATAGAAAATTTCATCAAATGTGTTTAAAAGGTAGAGATGCACAAGTTACCGCTAGAAACATTTGTTAAACTATCAAGAATCCTAACATAAACTTAAAAAAATATAAAAAAATTAGCAATATAAGAACACAGTTTCTGATCACTTTGTGATGAAACATTTCGCCGTAGTTTTTCAACTTCCATTCCGGTGCAGGATATTACGCTAAAGGACTGTGCCAACCACTCTGGCCAACTGCAAATAAAAACCACTACGTGTGTATGAGAGAGGGCCAAGTGAAGGTTTGGTTGGCTTCTCGACTAGCGAGACATGCCTGTCGCCCGTTCGGCCCGAAGAATGGACGAGGTGAAATAGTAGTGGGGTACCGACGGAATGAGCAAGGTGGGAGAAACGGGAGTTCTCCGAGACAACCCACCGGCCAAAGAGAACGGACGCCACATTTACCCACATGCGAAACATCCGGGCCCGAACCAACAAGGAATTAAACCCGGATCTCCTAGGTGAGAGGCGAGAGGTCTAACCTCTCGACCACCACAGCCTCCTACTCTGGCCAACTACTTAAAAAAAGGGGAGAAAAAGTTCTTATAGGATTACTCTTATTTTAAATTACTTTATTGCTTTTCAATTCCCAGTGTTATGTAACAAAGCAGATAAAATTTGTAACAATAATTTTTAGCAACTGATACTCGAATTGTACTAAAAGTTAATAATAGGTAGTCTCACGCCATCTAACGTGAGTTTAACGAACTACATGCACACATTATGATGGTGACAAATATCGAGAGGGGCTCATGTAGGAAGCTTAACTCTCACCGAGGATAGTTATAAAACGTATAATAATTTAATTAGAAGCATATAAAATTTGGTCTGTTGAGAATTAATTGTTGGATTTGGAGGTGTAACTCTCCTCGGCATGGAAATTAAGTATGACGATATGCCACTGCCTACGACGAAAATGGAACCAGACTCCCGACAGTGTTGATACTGCTTCAAGTTCCGTCACCTTCGGTTGTAATTCTCCAAGACATGAGAGGTTTGTTTGCAAGAAGAACACTTCCAACTTGGTTTTTTGCAACAAGTGTGTTAAACAGTCTTCAAGAACTGATAATTTTCAAATACACATCAAGACCTACTATGGTAAAAGACTTCTGTGTGCTGAAATGTCAACTTTATCTCAACATACTCCTACGACTCGACCGACTTGCAGGTACTTTGCAATATTCACAGTACTCGTTTAAGACATCAATGGTTTCACAACCGACTTGCAGGTACTTCGCAATATTCACAGTACTCGTTTAAGACATCAATGGTTTCACAACCGACTTGCAGGTACTTTGCAAGATTCACAGTACTCATTTAAGACATCAATGGTTTCACAACCGACTTGCTGGTACTTTGCAAGATTCACAGTACTCATTTAAGACATCAATGGTTTCACAACCGACTTGCAGGTACTTTGCAAGATTCACAGTACTCGTTTAAGACATCAATGGTTTCACAACCGACTTGCAGATACTTCGCAATATTCACAGTACTCTTTTAAGACATCAATGGTTTCACAACCGACTTGCAGGTAGTTTGCAAGATTCACAATACTCGTTTAAGACATCAATGATTTCACCTTCTTCGCTGATGAGTACTACTACATTCACAGAAGACGTTGGTCATAGGGACTGTGCGAGTGATACACGATGTGCAACAGAAACAATTCGTGCAAAGTGTATACTTGCTAAACCCTCGAATGAGAATGACGAACTTAATAATAATAACGAAGCTTTGAAGAAGAGAGAAGAAAAGAGAACTTTTTTATGTTCATCCTGCAGAAGAGAACGAATATACGATTACAGTACAATTCGATCAAGTAATCGCTGAAGATTGACATGACGAAGACAACTCTGTTGAAGGTTACTCAGTGGTGGTTGGTTGTTTGAGGGGGATTCTGGTGGGTGGGGAGTGAAGGGGTGTGAGGGTGGAGGAGGTGTGCTGGTCAGCACACGTAGTGCGGCTATGAAATGTCAAGTCAGTTCCTTGGATGGAGTGGTGCTGTTGGTGTACGCCATGTTTGAAAGTAGTCGAAGAGTCTTCTTGTATGTAAGTATCAAAGATATTTTGTTAATTTTTAAATGACTAATTGAATTTATCGGCAGCAGATCAGGTATAGCAATGTAAGTATGTGCTAGGTGATGAACTATAGGAAATGCATTACGTGTATAAGTTTTAGAAATTAATTTAATTAAAAATGGTTTTTTAGGTTTTTATGAAACTGATATATTTCAACGGAAATCGATCGGGTATTTGTCAGTTTGTGTGTGGGACGATGAGAGTCTACAGAAAAATATCCCTTGTTTATTATAAAATTAAAAATAAAATTTTATTAAAAATAATTTTTTTTGAAAATTAATAGATTTTATTGGAAATCGATCGGGTATTGCCAAGATGGTGATGGACATAAGCAGATACCATTATTAGTATTGAATAATGAATATATCTTAAAATATAAAAAAATTATATTTTAAAAATGAATGTTTAATCAAATGTTTTCATTTATTTTATAACATTGATTATCACTGACGTACGATAAAATATGCAATCTGCCCGCTTTGAAAATGCAACTGCGTCATATGAAGTTTGAGGACAGAAGAGAAAAGGGAAATTTTTAAGAAAAAAGAAAAATTTGGGGGGAATTCGGGGAAATTTTGAAGGATTTTCGACCTTTTGGCGACCTCTAGGACGGGTTCAAGTTCACTGTCAAGATTTAAGGTCATCCAACATGGCGGCCGAGGCTGTGACGCCACAACATGCGGGTCCAAAAACCCGCACTCGATCGAAAATCCACACACAGAATCTAGTCCCAAAAGGGGCCAAACTATTGCTCCTGTTGTATTTTTAACACGAGCCTTATGTTGAAAAAATTATTATCTTTACTACAAGGAAACATATTATTATATACAAAGAAACTTGTTTTAAGACAAAGCGTGACACAATACTTAAGTCTTCCACATATTCTCTGCTGTAAGACAAGATTTCTTTACCACAAGCTTGATACCTTTACGGCAAAGTTACTTTGCAGTGGAACATTTTTAAACAAAATTTTGCGGTCGCAAATTAAGAGTTTTTACTGTGAGGTGTAATGTTTCTATAACTGATAACGTAAGTTATTCCTCTGACTCTAAACGGAAAATGTTTGCATATAGGCGTGTGATGCAGGGCTTTCAAATGTGCTCGCAACCTATATACGAAGTTTCCAGATCATTTTGCACTGAACTAAGCGCAATAGTTATAAACAAAACTGGAGTTGAGACTAAAACTGCGGAGTTGTAGTACTTCCATTCAATTGACAATTCAATAAGCATAAACCAAGAGCAGCAAAGTAGAATCACAACGTAGCTTGTCCTAAATGTCCCGTAACATACTTAAAATAAAAAGATTGATTAGGTGTGTGTAGATCCAG